>CAJVPQ010000789.1:0-23200 GCA_910591825.1 Funneliformis caledonium
ATGCTTTAGTTCATATAAGTATAAAAGTAGTCAGTTATTGTCATAATGGCCATTTAATGAACTAGAAGAAATAAAATGTTCAGCTGCAGTTTTGAAAATAAAATTGTGGTCTATGGGTAAAATGGGGAAGAGATTTTATAAAGTAATATTAGAAGAAGTGGACGATAGGGAAAAAATTTTACATTGATAATAAAGTTTTTGAATTTTGTTGATTTGTTTGTGAATTGAGGAATTTAAATATAAGTAAAGGGAATTGTGATGAGCTGATGTGGTTTGTTTTAGAATATGTTTAAATGTTAACTTTATAACAGTTTAGGTAAAGAACTCCTATACTTCATTGATTAAATTATTAGAAGTGCAAAGGTCTTAGATGAAAATATCATTAAATTTAGTATTTTGTTTAAGTAATAAATCAGCTTTATCTGAAAAAAGATTCCAATGAAGATAAGTAGTCTTATTATAAAGGAATGACTGTTTTGTGATTTTGTATTGCTTTTGATAGGCTGAGGATGTTTGAAAAAAAATTTTTTTTTATAAAGAGTAATTAGTAATGGGTAGTGATCAGTTAAATAAAGATAACAGGAGTCGTTTAGGATGTGGAATGAAGTAAGATTATGTAATAGGTTAGTAGAGGTAAAGATGTAGTCTATATGGGAAGTTGAATCATAGGAAGAAGAGGAATGAAATATAAGGAGGTATGTGGATTGGAAAGGGGTGAGAGTATGAATGAAACTAAGGTTAATAATATTATGAAGGAAATTTTGCAGCCACTTTTGAAGTTTGGATCTATATTTTCTACTTATATTTATATTAAAATCTCTTATTAGAATAATATGAAAATTATGACGCAAACTATCTATTAAAATGTTCATCAATTTTTTTTGGACTTGAAGACAATATCAGTAATCTTTTTTATTATGATAAGAAGCAGGTAAATAAACTTGAATAACCTGAAGTTTGAATTTATTTTTAAATTGAAAGTCAAGGTAAATAATACGATCAAAAAAGAAGCTTGATTAAAATATGTATGCTCAGATTGTTTTGAACTATCAATCTGACATCTTAACAATTTTGATGATGATTAGAAGAATGAAAAAAATATTTAAAAGATTTATTATGAATGTTCTTATTAAAATGATGAGCTTGTAATAGGTTAAGATGTGTTTCACTTAAATCTAATATATCTATGTTAAAGTTGTCAAAAAAAGAGTCAATATTTTGAAGTTTGATTTTTGATGAACAGTTTCTAATATTATGTATTGCAAAGGAAATGAGGTTTGGATTGTTGATAATATTTGTAAAAGAGTCATTTGAAAGAAAATTATTATTATGAGGATTCGTATGATGCGATCCTATATTATTATTATTAGTTAGTTATATACTTATTTAGAAGAGAAAGGAAGCATTTAAAGGATCTATTGGATACTATTCACAATATTTTTAATTTCAGATCAGGATTCTACAAATTGATTTTCTAAACTGGTAACTTTATCTAAAGGAGATGTGTTAGTCAAAGATTTGAAGAAATTCAATCGCGTGTTAATTTGAGTGGTAGTTCTTGAGAATCATCAAATTCCATTTTACTGTCATATACATCTTTAATATGAACAATGTTGTTATATTTTTCTAATTTAGTTATATGATAGACTATGTTCTCTTGGTTTTCTTGGAGAATAATGATTTCATTTTTTGTTGTAATAATTTCGTCATTAAGAGTGATCAATTTATTATCTATATCAGTCAAACATTTAAAAATATCGTTTAGAGTAGTAAAAATATCTGAGATTTGTTATTGATGCTTAGGATTCTTATTGGATTTCAGAGCATTGACGTATGAATTTCGTTAATTTTGGTTCGATTGTGCATTTAAGGTATAGTTATTTGGGCATATATTGGTTTTTTGAGAAGGTCTGTAAGTGGCAGATTTGAAATGATTGTATAATTGCCTATATGGGTTTAAAGGTCTTTAAGATGCACAGTTTTTAGCTTCATATTCAGGGTTGTTACATCTTCTATAGTGAAGGGCAGCAGGATCAACCTAGAATAAGATATTTGATTTAAATTTATGTTGAGATTTGATCGCAGAGTCATAATTATCTTAGTTGTCAAAGTTAATATATGCGTAAGGACGATTACAATATTAGAGATCACGTAGTATAAAACATGTTTTTGCTTTAATAGACTCTAAAAAGGTTAGTAAATCTCATTATGTTGTGTTGAATGATAACCCAGTTAGTTTCATTTCAAATTGTTGTCATAGGATTAATTGCATAGCATCAAGGTCAGTAGGTTTGATACGAACTGTGAAATCTAATAATGGTAAAGATCAAATGTTATTGTAAAAGGATTAAATAGCGTCAGGTGATTCATAGACTATGAATGCAATTTGTCAGAAGCCCTGATGATCATTGAAAATCCGGCAATAATACCCCATTATTGAAAAAAATTTCATACTACATCTGATTTGACAAATAAGGAAATATCATTGACTTTAATGCATCTGCCTTTTTCAGCATATATCTATTATTTTTTAGCGGATGGATTAGCGATCACAAACATAGGGTTGTGTTGTATCTTCTGAACTTTTGTAACAACATGTGTAAGTTGATCAAGAGTTTGGAAATAAACAAAGAACTTTCTTAATTTGAAGTTATACGAAGTTCTTTGATAATCAGAAAAGTTAACAAAAAGCCTGTTGATGAAATTTCTTTTATCAGCGATAGATTTGCCAGTAATATCTGCAGCATCATCAGATGCAAAAAAACGTGTTAGAAAAGTAATAATGTTAAAAGTAGTATCTTTTACATTAGTATCACATGATTAGTCAGAATCGTTTACATTGTTTTCAACTTGGTCAGCCCAAAAGAGTTATTTGTTCTTTCCTTTGTTAGTGGAAGGAGTAGGTAAAGATTGACTAGTATTATTTGTTATGTTCTTTGCATGTATAGAATCATTTGTGTTAGCTCCTTGTGGTAAAGAAAGTGGAGTTTTTTTAGTAGAATCTATATCCATTTTGTAGACTTCAGTGTCTTCAAAAACAAAGTTATTTTAGAGAGTAATGGAAGTGAATAGCATATTATTTGGTGTTAGTTGAGTGGTTTTTGGAGTTTCTGTAACTATTAGAGTAGTATTTGAAGTTTCTGTAACTGTTAGAGTGATATTAAGTTTTGGAGTTTCAATTTTTTGTCTTTTTGTAACTTTAGTGACTGTATCGACATTTTTGTTCTTTCTGTGCTCATTAGAGAATAAAGTACTAGGTTCTTTACTGTTTTTTAAAGAGTTTGAAGTATTTCTATTGTAAGGTTCAGGTTTTTTTCTGTACGTACTTTGTCTTCTAATTGTTGAAGACATTTGGTCAAAAAGATCAGTGAAAAGAGTTTTTTTTATTTTTTTATTTTAAAATAATTATTACATAATATATTATTTTTAAAATTGAAAATTGAAAAATTGAAAAATTGATAATACCGTATAGTTCCGAAAATAAGCATCACCTGAAAATAAGTACCTCCATTTTTTAATATTACCCAAAAATAAGCATCTCTCGAAAAAAAATGTAAAAATAAAAAAAAAATTATTATTTCATTATTGTAATATAAAATTTATTTGAAAATAAAGCTGAATTAATACAAAATTAACTGAAAATTATTATTAAATATTACAAAATTATTATAAAAACCTACCTAATTAATCATTATTATAAATATTATCATAACTACCATCATCAATATCGGAAATTTCTAATTCTTCATGATTGTCATATAAATTATCTAAAGAATCTGTTATAGAACAATTTACAAAAGAATTAATAATGATTTCCTCAGATATACCTTCCCAAGAACGTTTTACCCAATTACAAACATCACTATATTTAGCGCGCCTAAGATTTCCTGCAGAAGTCACCTCAGCACCACTAGCTGTCATCTATAAATGCCATTCTTTACGGAGGTTATCCTTAAATGGTTTATTAATGGCAACATCAAGCAGTTGGCATATACTTGTTAAGCCACCAGGGATAACTGCTAAATCAATATTACCATTATAAAATTTTCTTTTACGGATTTTTCTAAGTAACCTTGAAAGGAATCATAAACAAGCATTGTTGGTGTCATAGATCGATTATTATTATATTTTATCATTAGATTTGTATCCATCCATCCATTATTTTAGAACCAAACTTCCACACCAGTAGGAATTTATTCATCACGATTCAACCTTTTTCCTTTAAATATATATATTGGTGGCAGTTTACTTCCATCTATATAAAAAAAATGGTAAAAAAATTAAAAAAAAATTGATTTTTCGAAAAACTTATAAGATACAATAACTCTTACCAGCAGCACAAGTGAGAACAATGGTAAAACGATTTTTGTCATTGCCTGTTTCACGAATATGAACTGTTTTTTTACCTATTTGATTAACAGTGAAATTACCAGTCATGTCAAACTATACTGGCATCTCATCTATGTTGAAGATATTACACATTTCATAGGATTTTTCAATCCTAAGGCGAAAAACAAATCGATGGAAATTTTCTAACAATTTCTCAGTTTGTTTTGGAAGTTTTTGTCTAATTTTTGTGTGCCTTCTTAAAGAAAGATTCCACCTTTTCATAATTGCATATAACCAACGATTTGACATTCTAAAAATTGTTTGTTAAATCACCATAAAGAGCTACAATATCTTGCTCTTTCATAATTTCTAACATCTTGACTCAGATGATAGTATAGGTTATAGCTAAACCTACTTTTCTTTGATCAATTATCCAATAATAGAACTTTTTTTCAGCTTTGAAAAAAAAAGCCTTTCACCCAGAACCAACACGTTTGCTATTTCTGCTTACATTATCTGTCCATTTTTTGCTTGCTCTAACCTAGCGTTTAACCATACTTTCATTAAGCTTAAAATGTGCTGCTGCATTATTTCTTCCGAATTCCTTTGCATAATTAACAACAACTTCTTTCTGTTCAATAGAGTATGAAGTTCAGGTTTGTTTGGGAATTTTTGCTTTAGTTTTACTTTTTTTGACAACCCGCTTGCATTTTTATGGCATTGTTATATTTGTGTATGGTGACTAAAAGCAAGTATGACCAAATATTACGCATATTGTATTACATATTTTTGCATTTGCGTAATAATCATGATTATGCTGATCATTGCAGATTATCGCAATATCGCGCAAATCAGCATTTATTTTGGACTTTTAAAGAAGTCAAATTTTATAATTTTTAAATTACCCGAAAATAAGCACCCCATAGCAATAAAGGGTGCTTATTTTCAGGACTATATAGTAATTATAAATATCTGTGCGTATAATAATGATATAGTGCTAATTATACGTAGTCTAGAAAAATGGCATCAGAATCATATCTACAATTAATTATTGTAGATATAAATATGGATCATTTTATACATCCCTTTAGATGTAATAATAAACCTATCTATCATTTAACTAAAATAATGAAGTATTATTCTTTTTGAATAATAAAGTATCATTAACTAGAATGATAAAGTATCATTCTTTTTGAACGATGAAGTATCGTTCTTTTTGAATGATGATATATAATATTAACATTTTTGATTTAGTAGTTCATTTGATGATATTAAAAAAGTTTATGTTGTAAAAAATCTGAAAATACAAAAGAATCTTTTTTATTATTTAATAGTAATAATTTTAATATTAATGAAAAATTAAATGTAATTTCATATTAAGAAAAAAATAAAAATTTTATTTATTAAAATTCGTTAATATATTAATGATTTCTATAAAAATGTTCATTTTTCTGAATAACAAAAAAATTTTTAAAATTTATTAAATATATATATATTTTAAATAAAAATAAATAGAGTTTATTCTTATATTAATTTTAAATTTTTTGTATTATTTTATTATAATAAATAATAAATTTGAAAAAATACATTACTAATAATAATTTTTAAAAGTATCTTTTTATAATAAATTTACAAGTTATTTTAAAATATAAATAAAAAAGAAATATTAATAGATATTTTTAAATTATTATTAAAAAAAAACTTTTTCTAAATGATTTTACAAAATCATTTCAAAAGTCTATTTTTACAAAATAAAATAAATATGAATAATATTTTTGAAGTTAATGTCAAAAAGAATTCTTTTCTAATGGATTTACAAAATTGTTTTTAAGACTTCTAGAGTCTGTTTCTCTAATTCTCTAAAATCAATACTAAAAAAAACTTTTCTTAATAGACTTACATATTATTTCTAAAATTTTTAGAATCCATTTTCTAAAAAATAAAAAAAAGAAATATTTTTAAGTAAATGCTGAAAAGAACTTCTCTAATAGATTTATAAGATTATTTTCAAAACTTTCTAGAATCTATTACTTATAAATAAAGAAATAGAATATTTTTGAAGTTAATGTTAAAAAGAACCCTTTTCTAATAGACTTACAAGGTTGTCTTCTAAAATCTGTTTTTTATAAAATAAAAAAATAAAGTTTCTTAAAAAACTCTAATACTTAATTTAAGATAAATTTTTTTTTAAAAAAAAAATTTACCTAAAAAATATAATTTAATTCAATCAAAATTTGCTTATTGAAACTATCATTTTGCATAATTAATTTTTGTATTGAAGTATACATAAAACTTATAAAGTAAGTATTAGTATTTTTTTTTAATTAAAAGTTTTAATAATTTCTTTTCTAATTATTAAATAATTTAGATCATAAAAAAGAAAATTAACAAATTATAATAATATTTTAAATATTTTATCATTTTTCTTTTTTATTTCTAATGGTAATTAATATAGAGCTTATTTTTTGAAAAGATAATATGTTATTGAAATTATAATAATTGAATATAAGATAATAAGATTAAAGTTCTTTTGATATGTATTGATTCAATAATTAAAATTCTATTTTAGAATTATTTATACATATTTTTAAGGCTTAATAATTCTTTATTTTATTATAGCATTATAGTTTAAATATTTAACCAATTAAAGATCTTGTATAACCTATTAAAATGAAATCAAAATTTCATTTTTGGTTAAATAAATCAAGAACTTGATTTTTTAAAATATTTTTATATGTTAAAAATAAAAATTATAATATATTTTAACTTCTAATAATCTTAAAAGATAAATAAATTTATTAGATTTGTTATATTAAAACATATCTAATAGTTAGCAATTATTATATATATTAATTTTAATTTTAAAAATAATTTATTATCTAATAAATAAATTGAATTTCTTTTAATAAGACCTATTAAAAAATATTTTTAAAATCAATAAATAATAAGATATATGAATTTTTATAATTTATAAATTATTTTAAAAATATTTTGAAAATTAAAAATGATTTTATTATTAAATATTATTGCAGGCAAATTTGCTTAAACCCATTAAGATATTATAAATATTTATTTGTATAATTAAATATTTTAAATTCATAATGCTATATTTTTTCATATTATATCATTTTACAAAAATACTTTATAATTTTTAAGTAGTATTAATAATATAATAAAGATTTTAATAAGATTTTAAAATTTTTATAAAATAAGATTTTTGATAAAACTTTAAAAAATATTTATTTAAAAGTTTTTTAAGTTTTAAAATCAATTATCTGAATTTATTGATCTTAAAGATTTAAAACTTATTTTTTTTTTTAAAATTTTAAAATAAACTATTTAGTTTATCATATTTAATTATTATTAATTTTAAAGTAAATATATTATTTAAAATTTTTTAATATTTTTTTCTTTTAATAATAATAATATTTTTATTTAGATGGTAAATTAAATAATATTATAATTATTATAATAATAGATTATGTATTATAATAAATATAAATTATATTTAAATCAATTGTTAAAGATATATTAATACAATTGATAAAAAAGAATTTTGTTTAAAAAAAGGTTATAATAAAAAAGTAATAAAAAATGCACTTTAAAAATACAATAGAAAATCTTTTTTTAGAATTATATAATATATAAAAATAGATTTAATTATATATTCTATAGCACTATTTTTAAAAATATAAAAAAAGAACGTATTTGAAATTAATTAAATCATCATCATCAAGTTAGTATAGTTTGATTAATCTTTGTTTCACTATCTTAATTAAAATATTGTGAATTGTTAAATTTTACTAAAAAAAAATCAACTTATTCACAAAAGAGTATTTATTGGCTTATTATTTAGTTAATTCAATCGATCCAAAGCAAACAATTAATTATGCATATCAAACATATATAAATTGAACTTATTATCTTTCGATTTTTAATATTTTTAATTTGCCTATATTGACTAAGTCAAGCCTGTTGCTCATATTAAAATTTTAGGTTCACAATTGGAATTTGTGTTCTCGGAAATTATAATTTTTATAGTTAATTAATGTTGATCAAGGTTATATTTGAATAAATCATGAACCAATCACGAAGATCTGACCTAGTTGATACTAATTATGCGAAAAATGTAAATAACGGTGCGTGACAACTTCACGACCAACTGATTTTTTCATGTGATGGGAAATCTCAACTCCTTTACAAAAGATTATTTGTGATTATTCGACTGAGAATATATGCGTGTTTATTATGTAAAAAATAACAAATAATTATATTTACTATAAATCATGGAATGCAATTTTTTTTAGTCCTAAAAAGTTACGTGTACCCGTGATATTTTACAAATATTTATTGAAAAACTCAAAAATTCTATTCCATGCCAACTCTTGACTTTTAACATTAACATCAAGAAAACCTTGTTCTTTACGCATCTTCAACGCACGTTCTTCATTATTTAAAAATCCATGATCTTCTCCATCATATCTATAGATTGTAATTTCTTTTCCTGCTGCATCCATTCTTTCTATTCCTTCTTCAAGATTTCTTTCAAGCGACTTGGCTAAAATAAGAATAAAAGTATTTAAAGAAGTTTTATACAAAAAGTAAACGACGAGACGATTATTAGACTTTGAGTAATTGCATACCAGCATTTTGATCGCTGAATCCGGTTTGTTTATCTTCGCTTCCGAAATGTCCCTAAACAAGATTTAAAATCAATGACTGGGAAAGTTTTTGATTTTATTAAAAAACCATATTCGAACACGGTACCTACCTGCACAGGAGATTTTAAAGCAACAACAGATACGTCACAAATCGTTGGTGATGGAACACCATAGCAAGTAACAACAGCACTTAAAGGTTTTTTTGCCGCCAATTGTGATGCAAGAGCAAGGCTCATGGCCCCTAAAATACAAAAAAAAAAAAAGTTTAAAAAAAATTTGCCACTTGCGCAGGGGTGAAAACAATCGACTCTTGTTTAATGAAATTCACCTCCCATGCAAAATCCAATGGAACCAATTTTTCTAAAACAAAAAAATAGGTGATTATTGAATCAATCATGTTGACAATCATTTTTTCACAAGGATGAAATTGGTTTGAGACCCACTCTCGATTTTCTTTTCTCAATGAATCAACAAGAACCTCTAATTCTACTAACGATTCCTTCCAATCCAAATTCTTTTTCAACAGTATCAAGCAAAATAACATATTAACAAAGGTTCGGAATTAAGTACGATGAATATAAGAAAATTCTTCTAATGAAGAAATCACTTACGGACATCAAATGACTTGCTTCCTGATAATGTAATTCTCAATCAAATTAGTTATGTAAAAAGCGCGTCTTTACAAGATAGATCATGAAAATTGAATAGAATATACCAACCTCTTGAGTTAAGCCAAGTTTACCTTTATAAAGATCAGGAACAACGGCTAAAGTATTTGTATTATCGGCAATCTTTTGAGCGTGAATCTTTATTTGTTCATTGATGCCCCACCTATTTTTTTTTTTTTTTTTTTTTAAATTATTGAAGGAAATATTTGATTGTTTCACGAAATTTTTTTTTAATTGGTGATTCAAAATTATTTTCATCGAGATATCAAATTATCGGTTACAAAAAAAATAAAATTCCCAACAAAAACGGAAAAGCGCTTACCATTCTTGCAAAACTATGATAGCGGAACCCTTTTTCTCTTGTCCACTTTTAGGTAAAAATCTTAGGGTATTAAAAGGTAAACCTTCTTTAACCTCGGCAGCGGGCTTAGTACTACTCATTCTTCTTGTAATTAAAAAACTACAACCAATTTTAAAAGAATTATTCCCAAAAGAATTCTCGTTGATACCTAATACAAAAGGTTTAACGTGTAAATTACGAATTTGATAGAGAGATATTTTTTGTTTCGGAACGGGTGGTTGAAAATTTAACCTTTTTATAGTATTTAAACTAATTTTTCCCATAATAAAGGGTTCAAACTTTTTTAAGGATAAATGAAACTCTTAAATATTTTAATTTATACAAAAAAGAAAGTTGAGGAAAAAATAAAAATTTTTATTCTTTTTTTTTTTTTTTTTTTTTCTCTTCAGAATTTATATCAAGAAATGATGAATTCATGAAGTTAAGATGAACCTAACCACCGAAAACGAGTTTATATCGGGTAAAAAAGATAATTAAATCTAACTTTTTAAAAAATATACTCATTCTATCGGATCGTACGATACTTTGATTAAACAAATCGATTAAATCGATTCAATTCACCAAATCCAAAACGATTCGCACAAAAAGTCCTATTGGCTTTCATTAAGGAGTATATATTATATTACAATTTACTTTATTCGTATGTAAAAAAAAAGTCTTAGGAACATTTTCTATTTATTATCTGTCATACACAGGAATTTCAATTTTTGCTTGGTAATTTTATTTATTTATTTAATTTTTTTTTTTGAATTTATATTATTTTAATAATAATTTCTTTTTTTTCTAATTTTTTTCCCTAAAAATATATATATATAAAAAAAAAAAAAAAAAAAAAAAAAAAAAAAAAAAAAAAAAAAAAAAAAAAAAAAAAAAAAAAAAAAATACAGAATATAATAAAATAATACCAAGGATTAAAAGAAACAATCACGATATAGATCGATATACAGTCAACCTCTCTAAATGCAGTCCCAAGCATATAGACATCATATTGAAATTTTCTCTTTAAATGCACACCCTCTTTAAATGCAAATTTTTTAAATTTTCACTATGATCCCAAGAGTGCATTTAGAGGGTTTGACTGTATATTTATTTATTTTACCAGCACTACACACGTGATTAATTAATTGGGACATTTTTTTTTTTTTTGAAAACATAAAAACATGATGTTATAAAACCTCATATATTTTTATTTATTTATTCTTTATAAGCATTTGACGCGTTCATAAATACAGTAAATGAAGACGTATTTGATGTTCTTAAAATTCTCGCGTAAATTTCTTAAAAGCAATCACAACTTCCCGTTATCTGGTTTAATCCTATAACCGGCCCTTGGAAACCAAATCACAACCTCAAACCCAGTTTTATCAACGTCATGAGGTCTAATCCCAATAATCCTATCTCCTAAACTAACAATCTTACCTTTAACAGGAATTTTACCATAGTCATCCGGTTGTATGGCAACATTATCCCCTAATTTTCTTGTAGCATCTTTTTGATCTTGCTCAACTTTTCTTTCCCCATCATTTAAAGGTTTAAACTTTTTAGCAATCTCTAACGCTTCTTCACCGCTAATCTTTTTCGGTTTGATCCCATTTGATTTAACATATTTTAAAAATTTTCTGTACCAAGAATAAGTTTTCGGATATAAATTAGGATTTAAAACATCTTTTGCACCTTGAATAACACCTAAAAACCAAATATTTGTTGCTACGTGAATATCAAAAATGCTTGGATATGGCGTATCTAAGAACCATTCTCTATCATCATCCGAAAATTGTAGCTCGACCCATTCAAAGTTGGATCTAATTTTATCAACGTTATATTGTCGTGCCTGTAAAAGTATCTCGGGTTTAACTGGTGTTCCCAATAAGGAAGATCGATCTTCTTTGAATTCTTTTGAAGAGAAAAGTTTTGGCATTGAAGGATCTTTCGAATCGTATGGAAATATCCCTAAAATGCTAGGCAAAAAGTAACGCTAAAACATGTTAAAGTACAGGACGAAATTAGAAAAGTAGAATACAAAAAAAATTATATATGAAGAAAGTAATTTTTACATCTGTCCACATGGATATGGCTAAGCCCAGTCCCCTGTCACTTTTATCGGATCCATTTCTTTTTGGGAAAAGAGTTGGTTCCGGGTATCTATAATAATAAATATTTTTTTTAATTTAAACAAAATCGAATGTGATAAATCGATTTTTTATTAACCTTCGTTCTAATTCTTCAATAATCGATGCAGTATCAACAAAGATATCTGATCCGATTTGAAGAACCGGAATGCGTCTGTACCCATGAGTTAACGGTTGCAACAATCTAAGAAATTCAAATGATTGTCGTTAAAAAAAGTAATACTAGAACGAAGAATAAATTTTTTTTAAAATAAATAAAAGAGAAGTTTTACGGTCTTGGCATGATTGGAGGTACAATGACTGAAGTCCATTGTAATTTCTTGATGTCCAATGCCCACAAAATCTTTTGGGAAAACCCCGAACCTTAAAAAGAAAAAGAAAAAATAAAATAAAGGTCAAGTTATCCAAATAAATTCGAATAAATTTATATAATACCTGGGTAATGATGTAAAATAATAGGAGGTTGTTCCATTAAAAGGTAGGATGATGATGATGAAAATGATAAAAATCGAGCTTTATTTATAAACTTTCATGTGATAAATTGATTTACAAAATTCGCATTTCACATTAGTAAACACTAATGATTTCGTCCAATAAAAATTGAAAATCATCTTTTTTGATCAACGGGATAAATTATTTTCACTTGTGCAATTACAAAGAATACAAATAAGAAAATTTCCCGAGTAATGCTATTATCCGGTTCATTTTCTACCGTAAAAGGTTCTTTTTAGTTAGCAAAAATTCAAATGCATTATAATAAACGCGTTAAAAAAAAAAAGGCTCAGAAAATAAATTTCGCCCTTCGAGTTAACAATTGTAATAACAAATAAATTTTGTTATATCTGGTTCGATGGAACTTCACATGTTAATTAAACATTGATTAGTAAGTGAGTAATAAAGTTCAAGAAGGAGTTAGCGTTGGATTGTTAAAAGCGGTGCTACTATATTATTTTGGATTTTTTGGTGTCTAAAATTTGTTGAATAAATTATGGAATCTTGATATAACGTAGGTTTTCCTATATTTGCATTCGGAATGGGGAGAGAATTCTTTTGCTTGTCATTTGCGCTTTATTATATACGCCATAACGGTGTATGATTTCAATGAATCAATCGCGATGATAAGACAATTATCCGGGAAGAAGAAGGATCGCGTGATTTTCCGCAGTATATCTTTTCGTACATAGATTTCGTTACTATCATATTTGTTTCCTCAATTTTAGTCCTTTTAGGTTTCTCATTGAAGCTATAGTCATACTAGTAAGGCTAGATTCGTTTTAATGGAGGGAAAATGGTCGAGGAGGTCAAAATACAGTCACGTGGGCTTATTTGAGACACCGGTTTGTGAATTTGGTGCACTTATAGGTTGCTAATTTAAATGTGCGCTTCCAATAAAACGCATTAAAAAAAGTAGGAAATGTAAAGATATGGGAGGTTTGCTATTAAAATCATACGAACATAGTGAATCATATGATCCGTAACGTGATTTTAATAGCAAACCTCCCATATTTGAGGATGATAGTTTGCCCGGTGTCAGTCTCGAAAAACAATCAAAAAACAAGGCATTTTCGATTATCCATTTAGTTACGTTTTTTGGTAGGATTTGCTGATTTACTGCGGAAAGTGAAATTTTTTATTTACGTAACAGTAGTAAATCAGGAATTGGTTATACGGATCAATGTAAAAAATAATCGCGTCCTTTTTAATTTATTTCTTTCGAGAAAATAATGATAATTTATAATGGTAAAGTTCTTTGTTACGAGTATGAAAGAACGAACCTTTAAATTATTCATCAGTAAATAAGAAATTTAAAAATCAAATAGATTCTATTTGGAATATATTAAATATTTTTAATATTTCCAACTTTTAAATATTTTTGGAAAGTTCGAATCGCGTGTTAGTCACGAACAAAATGTTCAAGAAGAATCTTGATATCGTATTATCAGTCATTTTAGTCGAGCTCAAGTGTTCAAAGAACATCTTGATAGAATTTAATACAATTTTTATCCCATTTTGCGAAGTAACGTCAGGCAATGTTTGCTCAAAACAAATCTTTAAAAGATTAGTTCGATAATGAATTTGATGAAGTATTATACTTTAAGGCGAGTTTAGAAACTTATTTATTACAAATTTTATGATCCTTAATAAAATTATAATTTTTAAATAATCTTTAGATAAAACCAGAGAAACCATGAATCGATTGATCACCGGTGCCCATTCGGAAAATGAAATATCCGTATCCGAAATAAAAAAAGCGATTGTTCATTTATTTCTGCATTATCGTTATCGTATTTATGAGAAAATAACAAATTCAATCTTGAAAAATTCATAAAAGGTGTTTATTCAGTGGAATTTTATTTTAAATTTCCAATTGCTTTAGGATAAATCATAAAGTTCAAGTGATCAATTTTAACAAAAAAACGTGTACACAAAAATATAATATATAATAATATGATTTATATTTTTTAATTATTAAGAAAGAAATATTCTTCTATTTTTTTTTAATAAATTTATTTTAAATATTATAGTAAAAAAAATTAATAGCATAACAAATTTCTCTGTGCTTTTAATTTTTTACCAACATTTTTTTTTAGTGAACAATTAAATTTTTTTTATCAAACTATATTATTAATATATATATATTTTTTTAAGTTTCATTGTCCAAAAAGAAATAATTGCCACCTATCATTTCGAAAAAAAATTCAAATAAATTTAAATCAATCCAATCCAATATACGTAATATAATTGATTACAAATGTTATCACTTACTTGATTTTTGTTCTTTATCTTTCATAGAATCCGCTTTATTTATTCTTGGCCTAAAATTAGTTGGATCCCGTCTAAATGTAATCTCGAGAGACCCAAGGAACTTATTCATACCTGAGAGTAGAGATTGCGGGCTAAAAATGTACAAATAAATAGATGATTAATTAATTAATGAAAGTGCGTTTATAAACGATCACTTATTGCAAACAGTGCGCATTACTCTAACGTACGTATTTGCCATAGCTTTTACAGATGGTAAGCCTTCATATACAACAACACGATCCGCCAAATAAGTAGCCATAATGAAATCGTGCTCTACCACAAAAGCTGTTTTCTTGTTGTGAAGAATGAACCTAAAATAAAAAATAGACAAAAAAAAAAACCTTCAATAAAACCGTTTTAAAACTTAACATAATCAATCCTAAACGACATATCTACCGTTTGATGACTTTAGCCGCAACAACACGTTGTTCAGAATCCAAATATGCAGAAGGTTCATCAATCAAATAAATGTCTGCAGGTTGGCCTAACGCCAACACAATTGCTACACGTTGAAGTTCACCACCAGATAAACTTGCGACTTCTTGATCAATGATATTTTCAATTTGCATGGGCTTCACAACATCGGTTTGAAATTGTTGATGCATGAACATGTTTTTGATCTTTTTAAGGAATAGGCTGCGCACGGATCCCGGGAATTTTGGTGAAATCTTTTGTGGTTTATAACTAACATTCAATTCAGGTACTTGTTCTTCACCATCAGCTTTGATTCCACCAGCCAATAGCTTGATAAACGTTGTTTTACCGGTTCCATTTTCTCCAAGCATAACAATAATTTCAGAATCCGTAAATCCGCCAGATTTAACAGTCAATTGAAAATCACCTATTGATCATGCAAGAGCTTTTATAAGTCATAGATCTAAACTAGTTAAAGTTCATTTTTAAAATACTTACCCAAAGTTTTTTGTCATATCGGGATATTTATATATTCTATGCTTTTCTACTTCCTTTTCATCCTCGGCAGTTTCTGCTAGTTTAAATGTTAGAGATTCCTCACGGAATCTTAAATTCTCGGTTGGCACCTTACCATCCAAGAATATATTAATGCCTTCACGAACCGAGAAAGGCATAGTAACTACACCATATACTGAGGGCATACCATATAGCACGCAAATGAAATCGGAAAGATAATCCAAAACCGATAAATCATGCTCTACAACAATGACATAACTTTAATGCAAAAATTAAGTTAGATTGGAACTATTTAAATTTTAAAATAACAATAATAATAATATAATAAAATACCTGCTCGGGCCTAATAAGTTTCTTATCGTTCTAGCAGCATTCAAGCGTTGTTTGACATCCAAATACGATGATGGTTCATCGAACATGTAACTAAATCAAGGCAATGAGTTAAAAACTACCCAATCCTTTCTAATAAGGTAGATTATAAAACTTACATGTCTGCTTTTTGAATGCACACAACAGCAATTGCAAAACGCTGTAGCTCTCCACCAGATAGATCAACTACTTGACGGTTCAATACGTCTTGTAGATCTAAAGCACTAATCATATCTTTCTTATTATCTCTTTCCAATTTAGCATCAATCAAATCAGTAACTGTCCCTTTGACAGCTTTTGGGATATGATCTACATATTGGGGTTTGATAATTGCCTGATTTCAAAATGAAATAATCCTATTATACTCACATGAAATAAGATCAATATAAAAAAAAAAATTTAAAAATGAAATTAAATCATTACCTTCAAATTATCTTCCAAAATTTTTGTGAAATAGTTTTGCAATTCTGATCCACGAAAATATTTTAAAATATCTTGCCAATCCGGAGGATCCTTGAGAAAAATAAGAATTTAACTGATCAATCCGATGTTAAACGCGAAAACGTATCATAAAGTGAATAAAGAATACTTACTTCAAACTTTCCTAGATTAGGTTTCAATTTTCCGGCCAAAATTTTAAGTGCTGTACTTTTACCAATACCGTTAGTACCAACCAATCCGAGAACTTGTCCAGGTCTAGGAACAGGCAAACGATGAAGTTTGAAAGAGTTTGCAGAATAACGATGTGTGACTTCTTTTTCGAGATTTGTGGGAAGATTAATAATCATAATAGCACCGAATGGACATTTCTTGGGGCAAATACCACAACCGATACATAATTCCTCAGAAATGAAGGCAATTTTGCTATTCGGAGACACCTCAATGCAAAGCTTGCCTGCGAGAAGATAATCGTGGTTATAATTTGAAATTTTTAGTTCAATTGAACTTAAATTCCCGAAACTAACTTAGATCGCGTGTCAAAATGCCTACCCATTCTAACAACAGGACAGGATTTTTTACATTCCTGCCTGCATTTTTTCGGTTTACATTTATCCGAACTAACAATAGCAATTCTCGTAAGTTTGTCACTCATAATGACAAAATAAAAAAAAATCTACACGAAGAATTGGAAGGGCGCTCATCTTTTTTAAATCAGTCACATGTCATTCGTTTACTTGAGTCGATGAGTCATATACCGAGTCATATACTGCGGATTCTGCGGAACCGCAGTCAGGCAAATTAACTATAAAAAAGGCCGAATACCGCAACCATTGATTCAATTAAAAATGAAAGTCACTGAACAAGATCTACAAGAAGCTGACGAATTAATTACTACCCTTTCTAATCTAGATAAACCTAGGGAAAAAAGGGCTAAAAGGTTGGTTAAGAAAAATGACTATGTTCACCAACCCTCTGGGATCGCAGTTTCTTCATGGAAAATGAATGAATGGGACTACAAAAAAGGTCGAACCCCCACAAAAATAAGAGGGTTATTTACAAGACAGGTGAAAAATCGATATGAGATAATCATCCGTGGTTACGATAAATTCTTTAATGTCGGCGAGGTGTCCGAGACTACGGTATACTTGTCTTTTTCATTTGCATAATGATCCTGATCAAGATTAGTTGATATTTACAAATTATATAAAAATATACTCAAATTAATGTCTAGTGGGAACATTTGGAAATGAATACATTAGGACCTTACGAGATTACATCCAAAGAGAATGGATGTATCATATTCATTGGTGGACTTCCAGGGGATCATATTCTTGTTACAAGTAAACATTCAATGGGTGTAAGGGAAGATGCCGTAGCCCATGCCATTGTAGGTGAACAATGGCTTGACACACATTTGGAAAAAGCGGGTAAAACTAAACAAGAGTTGGCAAGGTTCTTGTATGAAAATAGATTAACTGCGGTAGCAGAGGTAAAAAGAATAACGTCCTTTATTTGACGCGATTTTTTTACCAATGATCATGTTTGCTCGTGCCTTTTATTTACGACATTCGATCCATCCTTAGTTATGTGATGACCAATTTGAAGAACACGTGTTACCATATAATACACCAGATCGTCGTGGATTATACCTTCATGGAATGAATTTAAATACGGTCAACCTCAAAACATGGCAAAGTGAAATGGTTGCAAATTTCGCAAAAGAATGGGGGTTTCTTTCGATTCCTTTCTATGTAAAACCATCTATAACAGAAGTTAAAAGCTTTATTAAAGAAATCAGACAAAGTGGATCATTGGAAGACGGTATTCCAATCGAAGGATTCGTTATCAGAGCAAAAACTAATTCAGGGCAAGATTTTTTCTTTAAAGTTAAATATGATGAACCGTATCTTATGTATCGTGAATGGAGAGAAATTACTAAAGCACTTTTGAGTAAGAGGAACCCAAAAACCACTTATACAATGAGTAGACATTATCTTGAATGGGTCAAGGAAAGAATTATAAAGCAGCCTGAACTTTTCAATGGGTATCAACAAAATCATGGAATTTTCCGCGTTAGGGATATGTTCTTGGAATATTGGAAAAATAAATTTGGCGCCGAAGAAATTCCAATAGAAGAAAATCAACAATACCACAAAACCTTGTTGGTTCCAGTTGGGACTATCGGATGCGGTAGGTGTTTATTATGATGGTGAGGTTCCGGTTATATGTTATTTACTAAAATATTCATTGACTACAGGAAAGACGGTACTCTCTGTTGCTCTAGCTAAACTGTTTTCATTTGTACATATACAAAATGATAACATTGTTGTAAAGAAACCAAGTTTGGAATTTTACAAAATCATTAATGAATCATTCAAGACTCGCGACGTTGTAATTGCGGACAGGTAAAAAAAAAACCACAAATGTTCCTATTTTCAAGTTAGCCATCATCTAACGAATTATTTCCTTATTCAGAAACAATCACCTTAAGGACTTGCGTAGAACTTTGTTAGAAGCTGTGAAAGAAATTTGGCCAAAAGTCCGTATTGTGGCTATTTATTGGAATCATGATCAGCCAGATCAAGAGATTTTTCAAATTACATCTACTCGTATAATTACTCGGGGAGAAAATCATCAGTCTCTCACTCCAGGCAATCCAGATTATGAGAGAGTAATATGGAAGTTCTTGCATGACTTTCAACCTTTGGATTCAAATAATAACGTGGACGACCAGTTCGATGATGTAATCTGTTTAGATATTGCCAATGATATTAAAACCAATCTTGAGATCGTAATCGATGGATTACAAGGCATCATTGGAATTGAAAAACCTGGTGAAGATGCGATTAAAAATGCTTTAGACGAGATAAAAAATTACAAGCCTACAATCCGTAAACGTCAATCATCTCAATCAGCTAATTCGGCTTTATATGTTGGAATTGCTTTGGACTTTAATGTTCAAGATTTTCTTACAAGGTATTTTAAGGAACATTTACAAGAAGAACCTGAAATCTTTAAGGAATTGGTACAAAGGGATCGTATTAAACCTACACCTCATGTTACACTCGTTCATCGTAAAGAATTAAAAAAAAATTCATCCAGTGAGCAATGGAAAAAATGTATAGCAATGTGTGGTCAACCAGTAAAATTGTATATCGACAAGATAATTGTAAATGCACAAATTATGGCTCTTGTCGTCGATAGATTTGATCCACAACATATCCCTTGTAAGAATAAAATTCCACACGTTACTGTTGGCACAATTAGTAATGATGTAAAAGCCTTCCAAGCAAATTCATTATGTGAATCAATGTTGCTTAATAATGATCATGATAACGAAGGACGTATCATTAAATTAGAGAAAGAATTGGAGATAACTGGAATCATCAAAACCTTTCATTACTAATGCAATCACTGTTTAAAGATTTCAAATATTCTTAACTTTGTATCACAACGTTTTTTAAAACAATAAAAAATATTCAAAAAATTTTATAATTTCTTTAAGAATGACGTTTTGCACTTTATTTACCATTTTTTATTTATAATTTTGAAATATACATATGTTTAACTCTATCTCTTAACAACCTTCTCAAAATTTTACCAGAGGGACTTTTAGGAATTTGATCAATAAAGTAAACACCACCACGTAATCTTTTATGATCTGCGACTCTTTGAGAAACAAATTCTTTAATCTCTTCTTTTATCTGATCGGATTGAATGATATTTGTTTTTAATACTACAAATGCAGCCGGATATTCTGTTACACCGTCGTTGGAATATACACCAACTACTGCAGCATCATCAATTAACGGATGAATGATTAGAACCGATTCAAGTTCGGCTGGTGCTACTTGAAATCCCTATAGCAGAGTACATATAAATATAAATTTATTTTATTTATGATATAAAATTAATATTTTATTTTGTTACCTTGTATTTAATTAATTCTTTAACTCGATCGATAATGAAAAAATTTCCTGAGAGATTGAACCTTTAATATTTAGTCTTTTACAATAAGTGAGAATAAATTAAATTTATATACCTTGAGGGTCAGCGAATCCTATATCTCCAGTATGAAACCAACCATCTTTATCAATACACATGTCCGTAGCTACTTTATTATTAAGATAACCCTATAAAATAAACAAATTGATTAATTAATTATTTATTTAATTTAATCTACAGTACATTGAATTATATATAAATTACCTTCATAACATTTGGTCCACGAACGTAAAATTCGCCAGGTTCATTATATCCGAGCTCTTAATATATTTGGTTTTATTATTATTATTTTTTTTTACTTTAAATTATTTTTTTTTTCAATTGATTACCTTGACCATCCACTGAAACTATTTTACATTCCACATTTGGAAGGAGAATTCCAATCGAGCCTACGGAAAAAAATATATATACACGTTCAATAAGTTAAAATAAGTTACAAATTTAAACACATGACATCCATCGTTTTACCATCGACAATGTTATCAGTCATTGCGAGATGGGTAATTGGAGACGTTTCGGTTAAGCCTAGAAAGAAAAGTGAAATAAAATAAGCAAATTATCTATTATAAAAAAAAAATAATCCTATTAACAATACATACCGTAAGCTTGTTTGATTGGAATTTTATGAATTTTAGTAAAATCATTACTTAATTCTTTACTTAAAGGAGCGGCAGCGGATATAGCCAATTGTAAACTTGATAAATCATATTTCTTTGCAATGGGATTTTTAACCAAGAGCAAAACGACAGGTGGAACAACCGTAGCTAAATTTACTTTATAATCTTGAATTACACGACAAAATAGCTCTAATTCGAATTTAGGAAGAATAACACACGAAGCTCCCTTTATACAAAACATACGTGTGGAAATAAATGATTTTGTATCAGGATTGAAACTATTCAAAAACTTTAAGTACCTTAAGAATAACAAGGTGTATAAGAAAGATCAACCCGTACATATGGAAGAAAGGCTAAATTGACGAGTACATATATAAAGCGTTAAATTTATAAATCTCTTTCTTTTTAAGTTAAATCAAAAAAAAAAAAAAAACGCTTTATTTACAAGAAATCCGATGAGAGAGGTTTGATTAGTGAATCCTTTTTCGAAAGCGGATAATTGAGCTAAATTTGATACAATATTGGTATGTGTAGTTTCAACTCCTTTATTCTTTCCCGTAGTACCAGAACTATAACATAAGTAAGCAGTAGTTGACTTCGCTTCTTCTGGTGTAAATTCAACAGGAATAATTTCTTGATCAGAAATGAAAGACCAGAAAGGTTGAATTCCGTTAATTTCTTCTTCACCGAACAAAAATATTTTGGTTTTGGGAAAATTTGCTGCGGCTGCGCCTTCAATCGCGATTGAGAGCAATAAAGGATTAACGATAATAACGGATGCGTCAGAATCTTTTAACTGATGAGTGAATTCATTAACCTTATATGATGGATTAATTGGAGTGACTTTTCCTCCTAACAAAAGAAGAAGTTTGTTTTACTTTGAATTTATTGGTGGGAACGGAACCCCCCTCCTGATAACCTACCAGCTGCAATTGCACCAAAGACTACTGTCGAATAATCAAGCTAAAAATAGAGTATCAACCCTTTAGCAATGACGCTCTATCATATTTATTTATTGAGACAAGAATAATTCTTACGTGATTAAGAGAGAAAATGGCCAAAACGTCTCCACGTTTAAATCCGACTTTATGAATTAAACCAGCCGCAAATCTCTTTGTATCCCTTTTAAATTCACCGAAAGGTAATTTTTTGTTCGTTATAGCATCAACAAAGATGAGTTTTTCATCATCAATTCCACTAGGATTACTCGTAATGTATTGATAAACTCCAATTTTCGGAATTTCAATATCGGGAAAACGAGATTTGAAAATCATGATTGATTTTTTTGATATATATTATTTAAAAAAAAAAAAAAAAAAAAAAAAAAAAAGCGAGAAGTTATAAAATAATCAATGAAACCAACCTTTTATTTGTTTTTAATTTCATATGAAAGAGCGACTTCTCTCCCTTGATAATATAATTTTGACATTAATTACCTTCCTTATATAGTAATATATAACTTAAGATTTTTGTTAAAAATATTTAATACTAAAAAAAGGCTAAACCTCCTTTAGTCAACAAATAAATCATATGGACGAAATTCTAAAAAAAAAAATTATGGATTAATAAAATTCAAGTTTATATTACTCGATAAAACCCGGTTTATTAGAAAAATTTGTAAATTTTGATTTAATTAGAGCAAAAAATTTGTATAGTTCATATTAGAATTAACAGAAATATATCTTTTAGTGATATTGATTCAGGTATAATATTTATTGGTAAATTAGCTATGTACACTCCCCGGTCAAAAGTATTGGACCACGTGATTTTCGATATTCAAATTGATGTAATTCTATCGATCATAACTTTGTCTACAGCAAACGAAATATTATAGATATTCTTGTCCATTCTATCTCATTTTTTATTGTTTCAAAATGATGCTCAT
>CAJVPQ010000790.1:0-23199 GCA_910591825.1 Funneliformis caledonium
TGTATTTTTTAAATAAAAAAAAAATTTTGAATTTACTTACTTGTAACCAGAGTTAGAGGCGGTCGGATACTTATGACCGCTACTGTACCACATCTTTGGAACTAAAAGTCAATCGATGGATTATTAACACTTTACAAAATGAAGAACAAAAAAGAAAAAGTTGATAAAGACACATTGTATATTGCTCTGATTCAAATTACCCTTGATAAAGAAACGCATTCAGATTCCGAAGCATCTTTTTTCTCCGGGATTTGGCCAGAATTAAAATCAAAGATATCGGGTGACTTGAAAGTGGAAGTAATGTTCATTTGGATTACACGCGAAAATGATGTAGATGATCTTGTTGAAGCTAAAAAGAAAATATTAAAGGGAAGGCCGGTTGAAATTAATCCACAATACACATCAATAGTTACGACATTTAGGTGTATCAACATTGAGCTTGAGAATATTCTATCATAAGTAGTTTCATCAAAGTAGTATACAGGAAAGGTTGCTTGGTTAGTAAATAATAATGCTTGACGAAAGGAAGAAAAATCAACTCAGAGGGTGGTAACTTTGTGTGATATAAAAAAATTATACTGATTATTTATGATATATAGTAGTTAGTAATACCATTCATTAAATAATAAAAACGGTTTATTGAGTTTGCATTGCAAATATTTTAACGCATTATCAACAAGTCTCTAAATTAGATAGAATATATGACAAGCTTTTAAGGGAGGGAGTACGCGAATCCTTGCGTCATATTATTTCTTTGGTCTCTCACATTTCCGAAAATTTTGTTTCTATCGCTAATATTGCTAACTACAAGTTTCATCAAACACTATCAGTCATATTCATCATAGGTGTAACCGTGAAGAATCTTCACGATCAAAAATCACGTGCGCGTGAACAATTGTTCACGCCGATCACTTTTGCCAAGAAAAAAAAATATTTTATTATTACATGCAAAAAATAAATACAAATGTTCAGGACCTAGCCCACGATACACATTAATTTTTGATAAATTTTTTGATCCTAGCCCTCTTGCTAGACGGAGAACTATCTATACTAACACGATCTTTTAACACCCCCACAATGATACCGATCACCCTTTTCACGTTGCTACGAAGTAATTCAGGATTTTCTTTGATGGCTGATTACCTAATATCAATTTATTATAAGCATTTACCCCCCCCCCCCACCCGTTCATGCGATATAATTAATAGCCCGAACCAAATATGCTTTATTCAATTCTATAATTAAAATTGCGGCAATCTTATATTAATTAATTACCTGAACAATAATTTGAATAATGATCTTTGATCTATTTATATAATTTTAAATTTTTAATTTTATATTTGTTTAATTTATTTAATTTATTTAAATTAGTTTAAATTTATCAGAGTCGACTCGGTCGGTTCGGTTCCGAGTGCCACTCGACTCGTTTCGACTCACAGAACCGGAACGGAACCGATAGAGTCGTCCCCATCCCTAACTGTACAACGTTATTAATCGAGATTCGGTTATGTTTAATATTAGGCATTACACTGAACATTTCTAGATAACTCAAATTTAAAAGAGTACGTTACTTGGATACAATAAAACAATTTAATTATCTTTGGGAATTTAAGTACTAAAAATCGTTGCTTAATATCATTGTATAAAAATCAAAATTTTGACAAATATAATCATTAATGGTTGATATAACAGATTTCGAATTGGAATTCTCTATCCTACAGATTTTTTTTTTTTTAAAATATTAAAAGCAGTAAAATTTTTAATACACATCGTTTATAGAAACTAATATTTTGATTTGCAAAGAAATGTATTATGAGCGATTTGTAAAATTAATATCTCCGCGAAATTGGTAACAAATTTATAAGTCATCATATCTAATAAAAAATTAGATCATTTCGTCGATCATTTATGATTTTTTATCTTATTTTAATAGATGGGAAAAATCTCAAATACAACCTGAAGAAACCATGGTGTCAACAACTTCAGAAATTGATACGGTACGAAATTTTCTAAATTTTCCTGGTAACGTTGATATCGCAGAACTTGCAACTGCTTTGGGAATTATGAATGTCTCTCTAGAAGGTAGTCAAGTTATTTCAGCGTCGAAAATTTTTGTTTTTTTTTTTTTGCCGCCTTCAATCAAATATTTACTTTATTTACAAAAATTAGGACCGAATGGAGAACAAAGAAGGCAAGCGATCCTTGATAGTATGCCTCTCTCGGCATTCTTTACTCTTTTAGGGAGCTACGACGATGCTGTGACTTCCGCAGCCTGTAAAGTTCTTGAAAAACTTTTACGAACAATGAACTATGCAGATATAGAATCTTTAGGACTAAAGGTTTTTTTTTTTTTCTTCTTTAAAAAGTTCAGTTAAAATATTACATATTGATTTTATATTTATTTTAGGAATATTTGACGTTAGGCCTTCAATTTAATTCTTCAGAAGTTCGAATGTTGGCATTAAGTCAGGTTGAAAAATGTTTGGAATCTGAAGAAACAGTTATAGACCTGGTATTAAACCAAATTAACTCATTATATTTCAAATCTATTAAGGCAAATAATAAACATATTTGAATTTTATTCATAGGTTAGATCGCAAATGCTTCCGGTTGTGTTGGAAGGATTAGGTTATGATGACAATTTAATATCAACGAAGGTGACAGAATTCCTTGTCAAGGTACATGAATTTTTCTTTTTTTTTTAAAAAAAAAAAAAAATAAAAAATAAATATAAATATAAAAGGAAAAAAAAAAAGGATTAATTGGATTATATTTTAGTTTGTTAATTACGCTAGCGGGTTACAAGCTCTTTTTGATTCAGGGTCAATTGCAATCCTAGATCAGCTCTCTCATGGGTAAAAGAGACTTTAAAGCATCGTAACCGGGATATTATTATATTTACAATAATTGATTTCTTCTCAATTTTTAATTCAGAGACGAGACGGTAAAATTTCGCGTATTCGATCTGGTGTCTCGAATATCGATATCTTCTCCGGAAGCATTTCAATTATGTGAGACATCTGGTGCTCTAAATGCGATAACTTCCGAATTAAATTCGAATGACTTATTACTTAAATTAAACGCAATAGAAACTTTTTCAAAGGTTGATACTTAAAATTTTCTACATTTTTCGAAAGTTCAAAAATTTAAATTAATGATATAATTATATAACTTTAAGATAGTTCAAAGCCGTACTGGATACACATTTCTTGAAAGAGCTGGAACTATACAATCTCTTGTTGAAATCATGGCGCAAGAAGATGACAATGATATCGTATTAGTGTTAGTGAAATGTGCTGCGCTCAAATTTTTTGGAAAATTATCAGAAATAGAGGCATGTTCATTATTACATTGAATGATTGATCAAGTAATACATTATTAAATTTGCATTTATTCATTATGTAGGAGATAAACTTCGAAGAGATAGATAATAAATACAATATATTATTAAAAATGGATTCATATCTATCTAGTTCCAATATGAGTTTGAAGATAAACACAATTAATATTATTGGAGTAATTGGAAGTAATCCTCGTGGCCTTAAACTATTAAATTCCAGTGTATCTCCTAAGATACTTTGCAAATTTTTGGACCTTTATCACAGCTCTGCGGGGGATGTTAAAATAGCTTGTTTACAATCCATTTCGTGTTTGCTTGGTGTTAGGTACGTTCATTTCTGATTTCTCAAGTAGCCTTGGTTTAATGCATACTGTATTCATCCGAATTTTTTTTCTCTAGTGAGGAATCAACACCAGAAATTTCTGATATTACTCATCAAATTTATAATCAGATTGGAGGTATGATTGTTTCTAGACTAAATTTTATTAACGGGTAAATCTTAAAAATAAAAATAATCATAATTGTTTTCACTATTATTTGTCATATAGGAGATCCTACGCCACTTTCCACTCTACTTTCTAACGTTAAACAAACTCTAGAAGAACTTAGAATCACTAGCTTTGCTATCATGCGAAATATGGCTCTGCATCCTTGGGGTCAAACCGAGATGACAAATTCCCGAGAATTTATTGATTACATTTTAAATCGATCCACCGAAACAACTAAATTGGGCAAGGAATGGAAGTTTACAATTATTCAAACTTTGGTCCAAGCTCCTAACGCCGAAAATATTATTCCATCAAACATTTTTGATCGTCTAACGCGATATCTTCGAGAAGGACCTTTCTTCGTGAGAACAGAGGCTGCCGTTACATTTGAGAGTGCATAAAGTTGATGGTCAAAATACGATGTTGTATATATGTAATCTTTTGATCCTAATTCGCAAACCTACCTCTTTTTGAAAGATCTATGCTTGTGTATAAGCTGTCACACGTTGAAAAGGTTCTTCAAGATGTTTCGCTAGTGCATCCGTCTTTTTGTTCATATTAATTTGGATTAATAAATGAATTGATATAATAAATCATGCAAAGAAATGTTGACATCGTTGTAAAAACCTTTGCTTTTAAAATTCCCAATTCAACATCAGGCGTAGCAACAAGACACAGTAACATGTTGCTAACCATAGTTATTGCAACATTTCCTTTCTAAAGGTATTTAAAAAGTGGAAATTAATAAAAATTGATTAAATTGGGGTATTGAAATGAAAATGGTTTTACCTCGCATTCAACCAACATGAATTTTAGATTATCCTCACGCATTAAATTCTTTCCATTTTTATCAAAAGTACTCCATATGTTTGAAGCTATCGCAGCATAAACCCTAGCATCATAATCCGAGTCAGAAACAAAAGCTAAGGGAGAACCTTCAGAATTCAAAAGGCTGCAAAGCAAAACAAAAAACAAATTAATGGAGGAAATACTTTAAATAGTAAACAATAATATAATATCGTACAGAGTTGCCTTTACACCACCAGTAGTAGCTTGTTTAAGAACTTGAGAAATTGCTTTTGGTTTAAGCATTTTTTTTTTTTTTTTTTTTTTTTTTGCGTTGGAACAAATTTTAAGTATAAAAAAATTGGAAATTATGTTTATTTTTAGTATTAATTTTTGATAACACGTTAACGATCGAAAGTTGGAAGTTGGGCACTGGTGGCATTGTTGTGGCAGTGTTGGGTGATACAATACACGGCTTTCTATTGTGAGAATTTTTGTATGGTCATAGATTTACATTGTTTTATTGGACTCAGGCTGAGTCAAATATGATATATGCTTTTTCTGGATTGAAATTACTTATAAGATTGAGATTATCTTTTTTGATCACAACCCCCTGAAATATTTATCTAGGGTTCATCTTACCATCTTGCCTATCCCCATTTCTTTTTTTTACTTATTTTGGTTGGTTCATAACGTTCTATGCTTGAAGTAGTATTTGATACTCGTCGTTACATGTATTTAAATGGACTCGGGAAGTTTTTTTTTTTCTTCAAAAAATTTTGTTCATTGAATAAAAATATCTATCCATCCAAAGAAAACAATTTTGCTACTCTTGTAAATAATAATGACGACAAACGGAATTAAAGAAAATGGTGTCAAGAAAACGAATAACCCATATATGCCACGATATGAAGATTTACTGAGTCGAGTCAGTAACTTCTCTATCATCGAATCAACTCTTCGAGGTTCTTTTTTTTTTTTATAAAAAAAAAATAATTACACATCAAATCTTGGTTGATTTTAACAACTATCATCTTTCGAAGAAACTCATTCGAATTTTTTTATTTTTTTATTTATATCATTAGAGGGTGAACAATTTGCCAATGCTTTTTTCGATACTGCTAAAAAGATTGAAATCGCCAAAGCATTAGATGATTTTGGAGTTGAATATATTGAATTAACATCGCCAGCTGCATCAGACCAATCAAGACAGGATTGTTCGGCAATTTGCAACCTAGGATTGAAAGCCAAGATTTTAACCCATATAAGATGTCATATGGATGATGCTCGAATTGCGGTTGAAACTGGTACGATACCGTTTCATATTGATAAATTTTGATTTTGAATTAATGATCCAAGTTTAACTGATATCAAACATTTTATAATGAACAGGTGTTGATGGTGTTGATGTTGTTATTGGTACATCATCATATCTTCGCGAGTTTTCTCACGGAAAAGATATGGATTATATCACCAAACAAGCTACCGAAGTTATAAATTTTGTTAAATCTAAGGGAATTGAAGTTCGATTTTCATCCGAAGATTCGTTCCGTAGTGATTTAGTTGACCTATTAAGTATTTATCGCACAGTGGATAAATTGGGAGTAAATCGCGTTGGTATTGCTGACACAGTTGGTTGCGCAAATCCAAGACAAGTTTACGAATTGGTCAGAACACTTCGTGGAGTTGTGTCTTGTGACATTGAATGTCATTTTCACAATGATACCGGATGTGCTATTGCAAATGCTTATGCTGGTAAGATTAAAGAAGAAAACCTTTTTTTTGTAAATGACGTCATGACTTAAAACCTTACAAAAAAAAAATCGTTTTTGAATAATTAGCTCTCGAAGCTGGTGCGACTCATATCGATACTTCGGTTCTCGGTATCGGTGAGCGTAACGGTATTACTTCTCTTGGTGGATTATGTGCTCGTATGTACACTGCTAATAAGGATTATATCAAAACCAAATATAAGCTTCACATGCTTCGCGATCTTGAAAATTTGGTCGCTGACGCAGTCAGTGTCCAAGTTCCATTTAATAATTATATTACCGGTTATTGCGCATTCACACACAAGGCTGGTATTCATGCTAAAGCCATTTTAAATAATCCAAGTACATATGAAATCTTGAAACCAGAAGATTTCGGGTAAGTCAAATGTGATATATATATTATTATATTTATATTTACGTGATTTAAATTGTTAATCATTTCATTATTTTATTTTAAAGTATGACGAGGTATGTATCCATTGGCCATCGGCTAACGGGTTGGAATGCTGTTAAGAATCGTGTTGAACAATTAGGCCTCACTCTTACTGATGATCAAGTTAAAAAGATTACTGCTAAAATTAAGGAATTGGCAGACATTCGTCCGCAAAGTATGGAGGATGTTGATAATCTATTACGAGATTATCATTATGCTGTTACTTCGGGGGATCTATCACAAGTTGAAAGTGTTTTATCTACAAATTAATCGACCTCCCTCCCTTTGATTAATTATGCCTTTAAGCTCTATAGACAAAATTACCTTGGAAAACCTACTTACTTGCCTGTGATTCAAACATAATTGTCCAAAAAACTTTTTCCTTGTTACATTAAATTGAAAATTTAATCAAATTAATAATGTATATATAAAGTATACACACTTAATAACTTAGTAAGAAAATTTTTAAGTAATGATTTCTTTTTCAATTTGGAACCTTTTTTTTTTCTTTTTTTATTCTTATAATTCATCGGATTCTTCTTTTTTTGGAGTTAAATTTTAAAAAAGTAATATTACATTATAATAATAAAAATAAAAAAAATTTCATTAATATAATTATCGTGTTCCATTAATAATATTATACAAAACTTTCGTAATATTAACTTTCGCGAAAAATATCATTTAAATTGCATTAAATCATTTTATCTCACGTTGATTTACCAAGATGCTTATTCAAATCGGAATATTTGGGACGATTGCTAGGAAATTCGGGTTTTTAAGACCAAACTTAAGATCTTATGCATTATTTTAAATCTAATAATATCAAAAACTATAATTTCAATTTATCATATCCTTTGAATATTTATTTGATTCTGCATAAACATTCTCTCAATTATGAATGATAAAACTCGTCTCCTATTCTTTTTATTTAAGACTTTCATCAAAGAACAATAATAAAAAAAATTATTATTATATTTTTTTTTTTTCGAAAGAAAATATAAAACATTGTTCCGGCCATTAAGAATTTTTTTTTTTTAAAAAAAAATTTAAGTAAATAATTAAAAAGCCATATTTTTATTTTAAAAAAACAAACCAATCTGACTATATTTTGACTAAAATTTGGTATTTTAAAATACTGGTTTCTTTTTTCCAAATTATGAACGTAGCCCATCACAATTAATTAGTCTACTAAACATAAAACGAAAAGAAATAAATTATTAAAAAGTTCTTTATCTAATTTATAAACGAGATTATTATAAAAAAATTTTTACATACATCTATCATAGCAGTTTCTGCTTTACCTTTACCTTTTTTGTCAGCAGCTCGATTTTTTCGTTCCAGCAATTCTCTCCTGTCCTTATCAATCTTTGGCTTAACTATCACAACATTTGATGGGTGGATGCCAATCGGAACAGTAGTACCGTTTATTTTTTCTTTGTTGATGCGTTCAATATGAATAACCCATCTCTTACGATAAACTTGAATTACTTTTCCTTCACGACCTTTGAAATGACCACGTACGATACGAACTTCATCATCTTTTCGAATAGGAATAGATCGAGTCTATGATTACATTTTGTTGGATCAATATGATTAAAAATAATAATTACAACAACAATAATAATAAATTTACATTGTACTTCTCCCTAAGTTCCTTGGTCAATGAGGAGCTCATGATTTTTCTGCGGACTGAGGAAGGAGCAGAAAAATGTGCTTTTCGACTTTTACGTCGAGAAGAACTAACATCTAAAATTTGCAAAGATTTTAATTTTATTCACAAATTAAGCAATTCTTTACACCACATAAAAATTTCAAATATATCATCAATTAATCCATCAACTAAACATCATTCGTTATATTCGTTATGAATCGTTTGAAAAGAAAAATCGTTGATAACTTTCTTACCTTTTGAGAATTTCATCGTTTTCAAAGGAACTTTTTGTAGGTATAGAAGCGAAAGAGGAAGATCAAGAATTCAATGTCAAAAAAATTTTTTATAATAATTTGTCAATCACGTGGTATAATCCAACCAATTAAACTCCTGATGTATGTTGATAAAATTTCTGTGCTACTATAGACACGAAAATATTACAACCTTTCTTTCTACTTCCCGACATGTCGTTAAATTTTTCTCAAATTTTAGGTACTTCTTTTCTAATTCATATTTTGTTTCGAAAAATTTGCTTTACAATTATTTCGTCCAAAAACATGTTTCTAAACTTTATTATCGTGTCAAGCTTAACTTTTCAAAATTTTTTCAAGTTCCTACTCAAAATGAGATCACTATAGCAGAGATCGATGGAAAAGTTTGTAAGTTATACATGTGACTTGAAGTTTTTTTATTTTTTAAAAAAAAAAGACAAACACCTTTTTTACCTTTTTTTTTTTTTTTAGTAAATCTAGGATCTTCCGAAGATCAAAAACTCATTCTTTATGTAAACTCTGAGGTATGTCGACCAGTTAATGATTTATACGTGTAAAATGTACTTTTTAACATTCATAAATATAATTCATATCTAGGGTATAGTTTTCCCAAGCCTGCAAATTCCTTACCATCTTTCGCATCCAGATTTAGTTCACCTTGGTACTCGGAGAGTCGTAACTGACTTACCCACAGCACCTACAGCTTACAGACGATTTATGGATTCAAGTAAGAATTCGATTGGGTAAGCTTTTTTTTTAAAAAAAATCTTTTCTAATGTTTATAAATTTTAAATTTACAAAGTTAATTTGATTTTTTTTTAAAAAAAAATAAAAAAGTGAACAGATAGATCAAACTCAAACATTTATACAAGATGTGGCTCAAAATATTAGAAGTGTACTTCCGACTTTTTTGAATAACTATCTTTTTAATGCTGATACTGAAGAGTACATGCGTTATCTTCGTAGGAAGATAGATTGGTCTTCTGCGAGGATTATTGATTGGCATCCATATTTTTCAATATTTGCGGTAGTTCACAGAGTGGATGTCATTTTTTTATATGATTTACGCGTCGAAGGTGTGGATTCTTAATAATGTACTTGGAGTAAAATTAAAACAAAACATCCAGATTAACATTTATATTCTAGAATGGTTTTCTGAAGTCTTGGAGAATAGTTTGCAAAAAGAGATTACATGCATGGCTTGGAAACCATTGGGCGGAAATATCTTGGCGGTTGGATGTCGGTAAGATTGATGACTAAAGATGATAAAAATTCAATTAGACCGAATTAGCATTCTCATTCACATAATTCATTATAAAACATACAAGGCGAGGGATTTGTTTATGGGAACTTTCACTTAAACAAACAAAGGAACCAAAGCCAACGCGGCTTCCCGCGTGGATGCGTTATCTCCATTATCCCGGTCATGAAAATATTGTCTCACTAGCCTGGCATCCGCGTGGATAATATCCTTAATTATACTCGAATAATCATTTTTATCTCTTTTGAAGTTGAGTTGTCAATTTAAATTCTTGACTAGCGGCATAACCTCATTGGCAACAGGTTCGGCAGATGGATCAATAATCCTTTGGGATACGGCATCTGAAACGGGGACACCTTTAACAAGAAATCGAAAGGTTTCGTTTCTAAGCATGAGTCCTGTTGGAGAATTTTTATTTTCATCTTCATTGTAAGATATTTCAACATTCTGATGTATACACACACATATACACAATTGATTGTAACCAAATGATGTTATTTAGAGATGGTAAAATTGACGTGTGGGAAACTCAAAGATGGACATCTAAAACGATAAGTACGAATGGATATCCTGTTGAGGTAAATAATTTAGGTGGATTCATACGAAATTTATTCTATTCTAATGATTTCTTTTAGACAGGATGTTGGACAGCGGATGGACGCGCTTTATTCTTGGGATTTCGCCAAGATGACCGTATTCATGTACTTTCTATATCTCCAAATTTCGACTACGAATGGTTACCTAAAATCGATTTGTCTCCAATTCCCGAAGTGTAATTCTCAATTTTTTTTTTAAGTTTATCATTCTTTAATAATAAAAAATTATTCAAGGTCTCTTTTTCGATATATTATCAGCGCTGACAAAGGAATTGAACAATTGGCGATTGATCCAAACGGCGAACGTCTCGTGGCGTGTTTCATAGATACACGATTGTTAGTCGTCCTTGATGCTAAGCTACCATCTCAAGTATCAAAGAAGACAAATCTTTTGAATTTTCCAAGATTGATGCGAGGACCTGCATGGAATGATCCTGACGATCAAGGTGCATTCCTTGTAAACGCAGACCCTAGACCTGTGTCATTAAGTTTTGCAAAGCAATTTAATAGAGGGTCTTTGTTATGTTCGGTATGTACCATAAGCATTTCAATCTAAAACCCATCATTTTATTAATTCGTTTCCACCTGTTTATAGATGTGGGAAGATGGCTTTATATCTTTTATACCATTTTTATACAGTAAAGCAAAAGCAAACAAATAATTAGGTTTTTTTTTTTTATATGAATTAATCGATATTGTTCTTTTATTAAATAAAAGCTGTGACAAACTTGGTTTATAATTAAGAAAATCTAAATTATTTTCAACTACTTAAAAGTGATTATAAATAATATATATATTATCTATAGCAGCAATATTAAATAATTAGCGTACGTACATATTATGTGTGTGATATGGTTGATGATTAAGTAGTGGGGGGTTTTTTTTTTTATTCTACAATTAGGTAGATTTTCATATTGAAGTAAATTAATCAAGGTCTAATTCTATTTACCATCCTCTCTTGGATAAAAGCTGATCATTGGATAATGTATCAATATTAATACCAACCTACGTAATACAAAATATTAATTTGAATGATCTTTCAATAACGTGAAATATTATTAACATAAAACTTTACCATTGCTTCACCGAGATCTTCTGATACTTCTGCCAAAATTTTAGGATCATTGTAGTGGGTAACAGCCTGAACAATAGCTTTAGCTCTTTTGGCAGGATCACCGGATTTAAATATACCAGAACCAACAAAAACTCCATCGCATCCAAGCTGCATCATCAGAGCGGCATCTGCTGGTCTGATAATTTCAACAAATTGACTTTGTCAGATATTTAATACTCGTATTGTTTTGTAAGATGTTTTTACTCACGTTGCCACACCACCCGCGGAAAAATTTACAACAGGAAGTCTTTTAAGTTTAGCAGTTTCTTTCAACAAATTATATGGCGCTTGTAATTCTTTGGCATAAGAAAACAGTTCATCTTCGCTCATTGAAGAGGCTCTTCGAATCTCACGGGTAATGGTCCTCATGTGACGTACGGCTTCCACCACATTTCCCGTGCCGGCTTCACCTTTAGTTCGTACCATTGCAGCTCCCTCAGCAATACGTCGAAGTGCCTCGCCTAAATTCTTTGCGCCACACACAAAAGGAACTTTATAATTATGCTTATTTATGTGATTTTCATCATCAGCTGGTGTAAGCACTTCAGATTCATCAATATAGTCTATACCAATGGACTCCAAAATCTACAAATCAAAAAAAAATTTAGATTAGAATTTGATAAAATCAGGTTGATAAATACAATAAAAATAATAAATACTTTACCTGAGCTTCAACAAAATGACCAATTCTTACTTTAGCCATCACTGGAATCGTGACAGCTTCTTTAATTTCTTTAATCATCTTTGGATCTGACATTCGAGCAACACCACCTAAAAGGATGATTGATTTGTGTATTTATAGTTCTTTTTACCTTTATGATTCCCAGTTTGAAATAAGTCAAGATACCTTGTTTTCTGATATCAGCGGGTACACGTTCTAATGCCATGACAGCACAAGCACCGGCTTCCTCAGCGATTCGAGCTTGTTTTGCGTCAATTACGTCCATTATAACTCCTCCCTGTATTTTTGATTCGTCAAAGATGCAGTTACAAAATTGAAATCGGTGAATTTTACAAAAGTAGAACAAACCTTTAAATTTTGAGCCAGTCCAGCTTTAACGGTAAACGTTGCATGAGAGGCAAGTCCATTTTGTGCAACTTTTGTTGTTTGTGTTTCTCCGGGAACCAAATTTGCTGGGGCAAGAAATGACATTTTTTTTTTCCTTTTATCAAAATATTTTTTTTCGGGTATTTATTTTATTTTCATGAATAAGCAATTTTTATTACTAAATATATAAGATTTTCAGATGCGAAGTTAAATTACATTACTAAAATAAATTGATGAGTCATTTTCATTAGATCTCGATTTAAATTAATCATGTGAACCTTTATCATGTGTTGGTCCTGGGACCTAAAAAATGCGTGTTGATCTTTTTTTTTTTTTTTTTTTTTAATGAGCGCGATTCCTCGTAGAACATAAAGTGTTGGAACGAAATTATTAATTATAAAAGAAAAAAAAAAAATCTTTTTGGTGCTTTTTTTATTTTTATTTTCAAGATAAGTTTTTGCTTATAAATTCAATATCTGATCTATCACGTGAACGAAGCTAACTAAAAAAGGTTAAGACAATTATATCATAAGGTTTACGTCTAAAAAATATGGCTTATCGAATTCAATTATCATTTCTAAATTTGGTATAAAATATTAAAAGTATAGTGCATATATCCAATTAATTAGAGACACGTTTTCGAAAAAAAGATATAAATCGAGATCGTTCGAATTTTAAAAGAATTATCTCTTTAAATTAGATCAATAAGCGTTTTTCACTTAATTTACGATTTTAACGGGCTATTTTTATTCTTATTTATCAATCTTTTGCTTCGAGTAAAGAATGGACGACGCTTTTACAAAAAGCCCGAAAGAAATCTTGGATTTTTTTCAAGTTGACAGCGATAAAGGGTTGACACAAAAGCAAGTCGAAGAATCAGAAAAAAAGTATGGTAAAAATGGTACGTATTCTAGTTTATGTTTAATCCTCATTGCACCTACAATTTGGAAACTACAAAAGTTACATCCGCCGGGCTGTTTATTTTTTGCATGCTGAAGCTACTATGATACTTTTCTATTTTTTAAGAATTCTAATCACGTCTATGCATTTTTTATGCGTCATTTGATCTATTAGAGTTACCTCAGGAAGAATCAACACCTTTGTTAAAATTAATTCTAGAACAATTTGAGGATCAGCTTGTTCAAATTCTCTTGATTTCTGCGGGAGTTTCTTTTGTTCTCGCATTGCTTGAAGAATCGGATGAACAAGGGACCGCATTTGTAGAACCAATAGTGATCCTTTTGATCCTTATCGCAAATGCTTTTGTAGGGGTTATTCAAGAAAGTAACGCTGAAAAGGCCATTGAGGTATAATCAATCATCTTAAGTGCAACCTCAAATGAATGTCTTGTGAATTGAATTGTGTCTTACCAGTAGAATTTTTTTTATTATTATTGTAACCTTTAGGCGTTAAAAGAGTATTCACCAGATGAGGCAAAGGTTTTACGTGATGGCCATCATTCCAAAATTCACGCTTCCGAACTTGTTCCCGGTGATATAATTGATATCGCTGTAGGTGATAAAGTTCCTGCTGATTCCCGATTAATAAAAATATATTCATCGACTTTTCGAGTAGATCAAGCGATCCTTACCGGTGAGAGCGTTAGTGTTAACAAAGATATAGAAGCTATTAAAGATACACGAGCAGTAAAGCAAGATCAGATAAATATTTTATTTTCGGTAAGTTTTTTAAATCAAAAACTTTCTTGATGTAAGATTGATTTTATTGCTCAACGTCCGAGTATGTTTATCTTAAAATATTTCAATAATATATAGGGAACTACTGTCGTGTTAGGGAAAGGTCGCGCTATAGTGATAAAAACCGGTAGTAGTACCGCAATAGGAGACATTCATAAAAGTATTACATCTCAAATATCCGACAAAACGCCTCTTAAACGTAAATTGGATGAGTTTGGCGATCTATTGGCGAAGGTAATATAATATATATTAGGGTATATTTATCATTTATATTAGATTATTTATCATTTGCTTACATTTATAACCCTTGTAGGTTATCTCAGTTATTTGTGTTCTCGTGTGGCTCATAAACATTCGTCACTTCAATGATCCTTCACATCACGGTTGGCTCAAGGGTGCTATCTATTACTTTAAAATCGCTGTGGCACTCGCTGTTGCCGCTATACCTGAAGGGTTGGCTGTGGTGATCACAACATGCTTGGCTCTAGGTACGAAAAAGATGGCCAATAAAAATGCTATTGTACGTTCTCTACCATCCGTTGAGACATTAGGTTGTACGAGCGTCATTTGTTCAGATAAAACTGGCACTCTCACAACGAACGGCATGAGCGTTTCTAGGGTACTTGTGTTATCTGAAGGGACAAATCTTCAAGAATATCATGTGGACGATTCTAGTTACGCCCCACATGGTAACATATATACTGCCGACGGTAAAATTATCGATTCCCTCCCTATAACGAGTACGTGTGTCAATGAGCTGGTTCAAGTGTGTGCTTTATGTAATGATTCTCGTATCGCATATGACGAAAAATCTTCGACATATCATAACGTCGGTGAACCAACTGAAGCAGCCCTAAAAGTTCTAGTGGAAAAACTTGGTACAAACGACGAATCGATGAATACTTCTCTAGATGCTTATTCATTGAAAGCTCGTGCTACGGCTTGTAATGATTATTATGAAAGTCAAAACCATCGGTTGGCCACCTTAGAGTTCTCACGTGATAGAAAGTCCATGTCTGTGCTTGTTCAACCAATTAACAAACCATCAACCGCTACCTTGCTCGTCAAGGGAGCGCCAGAGTCAATACTTGATCGATGTGTTTCCGTTAGATTATCTAATTCAACTACCATAAGTCTCACACCGGCAATCCGTGAAAAGATAGAGGGAAAATTGTTGGAATATGGTAGAAAGGGTTTACGTATCCTTGCTATGGCCAAGGTAGAAGGTTGCGACTCACAAATGAATGGTTGGGATCTCACCGAACCTAAAAATTTCAGTAATATCGAGAAGGATATGACTTTCCTTGGTGTCGTTGGCATGCTTGATCCACCTCGTCCAGAAGTTAAGGATAGTATCCGTAAGTGCAAAACGGCCGGAATTCGTGTTATTGTCGTCACAGGTGATAATCAAAGCACCGCAGAGGCTATTTGCAGGAAAATTGGAATCTTTGGGGAACATGAAGACATAACGGGAAAATCCATAACTGGTAGAGAATTCGATGATTTATCGCAAAGTGAGAAACTTGAGATTGTCAAACGCGCAAATTTGTTCTCCAGAACAGAACCAACCCACAAAAGTGAACTTGTGGAGTTACTAAAGAGCCAAGGTGAAGTTGTTGCAATGGTATGGATTAATATCTTTTATAATAATGCTATATATTTATTTTTATTTGGTAATGAATTATTGTTTTAACTTTATCCATATTTTTTTTTTTTCCTTTCAAAGACTGGAGATGGCGTGAATGATGCTCCAGCTCTCAAAAAAGCCGATATTGGTATAGCAATGGGGTCTGGTACCGATGTCGCCAAATTGGCTGCTGATATGGTTCTTGCTGACGATAATTTCGCGAGTATTGAGGGGGCCGTTGAAGAGGGTCGATCGATATATAATAATACAAAACAGTTCATTCGTTATCTAATTAGTTCAAATATTGGTGAAGTAGTGAGGTACGATGTACTTCCATATGACGTTTCATATGAGGAATTTATGCTAAGATTTGCCTAACAATGTAATCCCGATTTCATCTTGTAGTATTTTTCTTACGGTATTACTCGGTATGCCAGAAGCGCTTATTCCTGTTCAATTGCTTTGGGTGAATCTTGTAACCGATGGTCTCCCAGCAACTGCTCTTGGGTTCAATCCTCCTGACCATGATATCATGCGCCAACCCCCACGAAGTGGTCGTGAACCAATTGTTGGCAAATGGTTATTTTTCCGATATATGATTATAGGCATCTATGTTGGTGCTGCAACCGTATTTGCATATGCTTGGTGGTTCTTATTTTATGATCAAGGACCGCAAATTTCTTTCTATCAATTGGTAAGAATTCATATAATCATGTAATTTGATAAATATTTATTTATAAATCTATACTGATACTGATATTGTGTCCTTTTTTTTTTAGTCACACTTTCATCAATGCAACGAATTATTCCCCGAAATTGGTTGTGAAATGTTTATCAACGAAATGGCAAAACGTGCCACCACAATGTCACTTTCGGTATTGGTTACCATAGAAATGTTCAATGCCACAAATTCTCTTAGTGAAAACGAGAGTTTGTTCACTTTGCCCGTATGGTCTAATATATACCTTGTGTTATCTATTATACTTTCAATGATGTTACATTTCATGATACTCTATGTTCCATTCTTTTCGGTAAGTTACTATCCTATGTTTGAAAAATTTAAAATACTTTGATCGATGTGTTAATTGAATTTCATTTGATATATATATATATATATATATTTTTAGAACCTATTTGCCATCCTTCCTCTCAATTGGGTAGAATGGCAAGCTGTATTATGGATATCTTTTCCCGTAATCATAATCGATGAATTAATGAAATTTGTGAGCAGAGTATTTGTTGGTAAGTTATAAGTAAATTCTTAATTATTTAAATTATTTGGCAATATTAGTAACATATATATTAATGGGATTTTTTTTTTACTACTAATATAAAACTTAGCTCCACCAACAAAAATTAAATCTGAGTAGACTTTGATATAAAAATTTGTGAAAAGACAAATAAATCTAGCAATGTGAGTTAAGGAATTCTTTGGGCTAATTTTCTTTTTAAACGTTAATGTAAGAAAAAGATAAATTGTAATAGATAAGAGTTTCAAAAAAACCTTTTACTTTATTTTTAATTTTCAGATATTAATAATGAATTTGAAGACCTTCTCTATAAAAGTCTTTATAATTTTAAATGCTATTATTAGTAGAGTTTGTACAATTAATTGCGTTTTCTTAATTTATTTGTATGATATATTATAATAAACGGTTCAAGTGAAAGTGATCACTTATTAACTAATGATTTGAATTTTATACAAAGCGTTATTTATTATTTGACGAGATATAAAAAACCGTCTAAAGAAGATTTATGATGACGAATCCATAATAAGCAACAATGATATTTGCCTTGAACTGTGTTTGCAATAACCCAAATTTACTAAACATATATTATAAAAATCCAGTAAAATTTTCTATAAGTGATAAATCTATAATTTGAGTATAAATATCCCAATTACAATAAAGTTCAATTCTTAACGAATTAATTAAAGGCCTACAAAGCATTTCAACGGGTTTCGCGCACAATTACCGTATCAATCGATCAAGTTTTTTTGAATATTAACTTATTTATTTTTATTTATTTTTTTTATTATTATTATTTTACATCTAAAATACACGTCTGCAAAAGTACAAATTATATTTAACAAAAAAATTTTCTTAATAGAAGGAAAAAAAAAAAAAAAAATGGATCAAATTATATTATTATTATTAATTTTTTTTTTTTTTTTTTTTTTCGTGCAAGATGGAAAAGCAAAATAAATAAATTAAATAAATCGAAAATTTTTTTTTTTTTTTTTTTGATGGACGGTTGAAGTCGCTTAAATCTTATTTACAACAAAAAAAAAAAGAAAAGAAGAAAATGTAATGCATTCAATGAAAAGTTGAAATTAAAAACTGAAAAAAAATGAATGAATCTTAAGATTATTTTCGTTCGACCAACTAATGTTGATTAATCATGTTGGAAGTCAAATAGTTCACAGTCTTGTTTGGGGAATCGGGATCATTGTTTTCAAAAGTGATAAGACGACTTACATAAATTGCGTCAGGGTTTACGTAAAAATTAGTATTCAATTCAGGTATCTCTTTATCAGCCGCAAGGAAGGCATCAGATAAAACATCATTTTTTTGAGTCATCTTCCACCAATTGTGAAATGTATGCGCCAAAAATTCGGCATTTGGACGTTCGGAAGGATTCACATTGAAACATTGACACGCTAATCTAATGTAATTATCAGGAGTTCCTTGAGCGAATGAAGGTCTTAAACCTTTACAGATTTCGATTGCAAGATTCGTATCGTGCGCAAGATCAACAAATGGAGGAATTCCGGTTGAAAGTTCAGCCATAATAATTCCAATGCAATATATGTCGGCATCTTTAGAATATTTTTTTCCTTGTAATACTTCTGGAGCAAAATATGGTAAAACTCCATATAACCCATCTAATGCCCCTTTTTTATTTGCAGGACGAGATAAACCTAAATGAGCAAGTTTAGCAACAGTCATAGTTTCACCATCTTTTTTAATCTGACCAACAAGTATGTTTCCTGGGTGAAGGTCTCGATGAGTAAATCCGGCCTTATGAATGGTTGAGAGATTTCCGGTAATGTTACGAAGCCAATACAATTTACTGGACCAATCAAGGTCTGCAAAATGATTTTGAAGGAAATTACGCAGATCTCCATATGATGCCAATTCCGTGACCATCATATAATCATTAGTACTGGGGTCTTGAGTAATTCCGAAGAATCGGAGAAATCCATGGTCGAACCTCATCTCTCCAGAATAAGATGGTGTGGCCGAAATACATCGATAATGAGTTCGGAGCTGTTTGGAAAAAAAAAAATTTTTTTTATTGGGAAAAAAAAAAAATAAAAATAAAATAATAAAATAAATTTATATCCAATATAATTACCTCGTTAATGTATTCTGATGTAATATCTTGAGAATTCTTGATGCTTTTTAATGCGACAGGTCTAGCTTTTGAAGGAGCAGCCCAAGAAAGTCTTTTTTCAAGGTCATACCATTCAGCCGAATAAACAATGCTAAAACCACCTTCACCGATTTCACTAATATTAATAAGACGGTTATATGGGATCCATTCTAAAAACGGATCCATTCGGCTTTTGGCCTTAAGTTGCGTTTCTTTGATGAATTGGTCAATTCCTTTATTGCCGCTACTCCAACCTTTTACCAATCGTTGATTATCACATCGACACCAAGCCTCATTGTCACGTAAGCGTTTCCAATGTAGGTAAGGATATTTGCATTTTTTCCTCCCAGCAATAAAAGATGATTGTCTTCGTGAGTTTGAATTACCCATATTATATTCAAAAAAAAATTTATTTGCGATTGTGATGTTTCTTTTTATCAGTCGTGGTCGGATTTTAATGAATAAAATGTATGTACTAGTTTATAAAAATGTGAGGAAGATTTTATTTTATTTTTTTATTTTTTATAGATAAATAAATCATAAATTTAAATTTACCTGAATAAATTTTAGGGGAAAGAGAAGGGCAAAGGAATTTAAAATTTTTTTTTTAAGATTGTATGATCTTGGGTTAAATTGTATATTTATAAGTAAAGTTTTAACCCATATAAGGCTTTCAATAAAATTCGGGCAACCTGTAAGCGGTATTTTTAGGGATTTATTCAATTTTTACTTAAATAGTAACATCATTTGCACACAAAACGTTATAAAAAATGATGAAAACAAAACCTTAAGAGAAAACGTTTGCCCACCTTGAACAAATTTGACTGTTTCGTTTCAATAAAATTTTTCTCGATGTAGGAAAAGATTGAAAACGAAAAAGAGGACGAAACAAATTATAATTCTTTTTTTTCTGTAAATCAAATTTCTTTTATACTTGTGTTAAAAAAAATGCATTTGCTGCGGTTGATGAGCAATGCTAAATGTCGCACCACCTTTGCTTTGTTCGAGAAAATTATTAACAAAAAGAAACCCTTTACGTCCAAAACAAGCTATAACTGGATCGCTGAAGGATACCACGTTGCGCAATGCCTATATCTATGAAGATTAAATTTAATCTAAAGTTTTTATTTAGGGGTGAGGATTTTAATTTCGGGAAATTCAAAGAAAAAAGGGGAAATTTTTTTACTTTTCGAATAATTACAAAAACTAACTTATTGATAATGCACGTAAATGGCAATAATTTAATGCGTATCACAACTTTCCTTTTCCAATTTGATACGACCTTATGATCAAATCGTGTACAAAAGGCACATGAAATTTAAACAATCAATAGAATTTCCTAGGTATGTTTACGCCTCATTCACATCAAGTTATAAAGAAATTTAAGTTTTACTAGGGTGAAGTTGATTATCCTGTGAAGTTTGGCGGCAAAATAATTGCGCCAAATTTAAAAAAATAAATTATTTCTTTTTTTCTTAGTTATAGCAGTTATTTATTATGATTAACCAATTGTGAAAGATCGAGATGTCAATTATTCATTTTAGATAAGATCCAATGCATTAAAAAAAAGGTTATATTGTTGATTAGTTTTTAATCATTACTATTTATGGTATGAATTATAAATAAATGAAAAAATGAAATAAATAAGGATTAATTTTAAGAGTGCTTTAGCTTTGCCTAGAAACTAATAATAATTATTTTTTTTTTTTTTTTTTTGAAAAAAAAAAAAAAATTATTTCCTTGTATTGTATGATTCATAACCAAATTCTCTCGTGATATTGGAAGGCTTTCCAAGTAAATAATTACGAACTATGACAATTAAATTTTTTTTTTTTAAGCAAAAAGAAACCTAGTTCCAATTTCACGAGGTAATATTTTTTTTCCGGGTTGAAATGCATCCGAGTCCAGCCCATTGTCCTCTTCGGAAGAATCCAATTGTTGATAAGCAAGGGACGTTAATATGGCTGGTGAACTAACGTAGTTAATATTTGATACTAATCTCGAGACTTTTTCGTGGATAATGCATATAAATTCTTCAGGTTTCTCGTATACCTAATGATATAACATGGGTTTCTTGAAATTTTTGATTTTAAATCCCGAAACTATAAAATTAACCATAAAAAATCACGGGACTTTTGAAAATTTGGGATAGAAAATATTGTGAAAAACGGTTATTTAACAGACATGCCCTCAATTGAAGTCCGAATTCCTTCAAAAAAAAATCGATTCTTAATCTTAAATATACAGAAGTTAAGGTGTCACAAATACACATGACAAATAATTTGACAAATGGGATTTTCACGCCGATAAATTTTCTAGTTCTCGGATAAAAACTAAATTTATAAATAATTTTAATATAATATATTTCGTTTTAAAATACAACATATTAATGTCTCGTAAGATAGATTTTGACGACCACTATTTAATCACTATTTAAAAGGTTGTTGTATAAAGAAAAACTATGCTCTATACTACAACTAAAAATTAATTTTTGATAAATTGGTAAATTTGATTGCATTCCCATCCAAAATACATCAAGATCAATATACTCTTTATTCATTTATTGATCCACAATAACTCTTAATAGTCCATTAGATGAATTACAAAGTTCTGTAATTGCTGAATATTGACAAATATAATTCCCATTTTAATATACAATAGATCAAAAACAAAGAAGCATAAAATAAAGATTATGCATATGCTGTAAAATATGCACTGAAAATTTATTATATGTAACAATAAATGCTAATCAAAAAATATTAAAGTTAAATTATGTAATAGAAGAATAAATCAGATCCAAAATCTTATATTACAAGATTTTCTTTTATATAATGCCCTTTAATCAATGAAAAAACTGGTTTGTTTTATTATTGGAATCCCAAACAATTCTTATACATAATATGCAATAAAAATTATAATTATTTCTTTTTTTATTTATCTTATAAAATTTATTAATTGCAAAATTAATAAATGTTTTATAACTCTTTCATATTTTTCTTAATAAAAAGAAAACCAATAATCAATATAATCTAACATCATATTAAATTATAAATTTTAATGATAATAGTATTTTACAAAAATTTTTAATTTTATGTATTTTATAATAAATTAAATAATATCTTTTCATATTGTTTAAAATTGTTAAATAAAACTTAAAGGTTTGTGAATTATAATAAAAGATAAACATTTTATCAAATTTAAAATAGGTTTAAATAAGCATCTTAATTCATATTTATCTAATGAAATTTATAATATAGTTAAATATAACATATAAATTAATTGTAATATTATTAATTTATAACATTTTTTCATATATAATGCAGAATCTAATAGAAATAATTTTAGTAAGAATAAGAAATATTAAAATTAATTTAAGTAATTAACAATATTTCTTTTATTATTAAGTTATTGATATATTTTAAAAAATCAACTAATATAAGAATTATATATTAGCAAAAAAATAAAAAAGTATTTTTAAAATATCTTTAAAAAAAAAGAAAATATTAACTTTTTCTAAAAAAATATTTGTAAAAAAAAAGTTTAATTAAAATTTTCTTTTAAATTTAAATTATAGCTTACTTTTTTTTATTTATTAATTTAATAGTTTTATTTTTTTTAATATATTTTTTTAAAAGATAATATTAATTAATAATAGATTTTGATTTCTATTTAATTAAGAAATTACAAAAATTGTAAAATATAATAACTTTATTCTTTTTATAAATATTAGAATGTTTAT
>CAJVPQ010000791.1:0-23189 GCA_910591825.1 Funneliformis caledonium
CGGGCTCGTAACCTTACGTAAGATTACGAAGCGTAGGGTTTACGTAATACTTCGCATTATTAAATTTACTGATGTAGATGATATAAGTTATAAGATTGCTTATATTTATATAAACTTTTTGATAGATAATAATAATAATAATAATAATAATAATAATATCTCTTTTCACAACAATTTTAAATAATAATAAACCTATAAAGTGTAATTGTAAAATTTGCATCAGAATTTGTAAAGCAAAGAGTGATTGATCAATTAGGTAATTTATTCTTAGGCAGTTAATTTGAGTATATTATTTACAGAATTTGTGAAAGAAAGAATGTTTTGATGTTGGTCCTTTAGATTCCTTCCTTTAAAGATCCATCATAAAGATTCAGAAGCAGATGTCAATTTGCCTCTACAGAATGAAACACTAATGTTCAACAGAAAAAGTATCAATTCGGTTAAGCAAGAAAATTATTATGTACCAAAGGAAAAAATTTTCCTTTGATTGATTCAATCATTGCTCTCAATCATACCTTTCAGATGACTATTACAAAAAATCATCTTATTAAGCCGCTTGGTTTAAAACTACTTTGTGACAAAATTAGGCGGCCAATCAGGCAAAGGTTTCATCTACTATTTATTTTGTTGTACCGACGCATCTGTATGATGATTTTAAAATGCAAAGGTTTGATACCAAGAAGATGTCACGTTGGATGATCATATACAAATATAACATTTTACATAATTTTAATTCTGTTATTTTGCATGAAAATCGTATATAATTTTAACCTATTTTATTTTTGTCAAAATTAAAAATTCATTGCAAGCATGCGTAACGTTTTTTTACGTCATTTAAATAAAGTTTCTGATTATTAAATGTTTAATTGATCTTTTGACGGTCGACGATCCCTTCATTACGATAAAATTCGAAATGCCGTAAATGAAAACGCTGGAATATTCCTTTAAAATATTTAAATTTGAAATTAGAATAATCCACGTAAAGTGATGATGAAACACACTATTTTGATCAACTTTCACGCGTCAACTAAATTAGTTCACTAAAATGAATTCGATTTTATTAGGTTATAAATCTTCATTTATATTTTGATTTTCTCTCCATTTTCTTCCCTTAAAGTAAACCAAGATTATTAATATATTACTTAATAATACTATAGAGGTTAAAGCAGTAAATAGCCAACCAACGCCAAACTCATTTGCTATAGGAACGGTTAATATTATTACAATCGTTGATATTAAAGTAGATATAGCATCACCTATTGCAAGTATTGAAACATTAAATTCTTCAGGATAAGAATCTGTAGTATAAGCAATTGTTGAATTCGCTGAAAATGATACTCCAAATTCTCCTATTTATTTATTTTTTATTTATTTATTTATTTATTTAGAATTTTTTTTTTTTTTTAAAAAAAAAGAAGCGCGTTATTCTATCATAATTATTTATTTTTTTTAAAAAAAAAAAAAAAGTTACTTTTTAAATTGGTTATACCTATAAACATCATGATTAATGGCCAAATAATATCAACTCTCCTCTCCAAAATCCAACCAAATATGTAAAATGATATGATTGTTAATAAAACTCCGATCCAGATACTTTTTAATCTCAATTCAGGATAACTCTCTTCTTTTCCATTTTTTTCTTCGTACTTATTTATCAAATAATCGGAATAATGACTTCCCAATATACTTCCAATAATGCAACCAATACCAGGAGCCAGAAATACCAAACCAATATACAAAGAAGATAAATTATAAATATTGGTAAATGAAAAAGGAATTATGATATGTAATACATAAATTAACATCCAAGCTGTTGTATTATAAATAATTGTTAATATTATATTTGGATAAAAAAGTAACTTGAAAGGTGATAATAAATTAAATTGTTTTGTGTTTGATGAGTTTGTAATCGAACCAGTTATCATTGGTATAGGTGTAGATGAGATTTCTGAGGATGAATTATAAAGTGTTTCGGGAATAAAAAAGGTTATCAATAATAATAAGATACTTCCGTAAATTGATAAAAACCAAAATATTGAATGCCATCCTAAAAATTCTGTAAGTAATCCTCCTATTATAGGTCCCGTTAACTCTCCAAAATAAAATCCTAATAATATTTTGGTGTTTGCCTGTTCTCTCTCTATCAAAAGTCATTAAAAAAAAAAAAAAAAAAAATTTTTTTTTTTCTTTTATCAAAGGTTTTATTATCTGGTTTACCTAAATTACAAGGAATTATTCATTACCTTTTGAAATATAAATATCGGTCACAATACCCGATCCTATAAATTGTACGCTTGAAGATCCAAATGCTTGTAATGTTCGCATCACGATCAATATCCAGATATTTTTTGCTATTGCACATAACATACTTGAAATTGTAAATATCAGCATGACAAGTATATATATATTTTTTCTTCCATATATATTTGCATAAGATCCAACCACTAATGGCTACATCAAACGAGTTAGTATTTACGCGACTTTCTGATCACAATCAGAATTCAACAAAGAGCACGTACGATGAATCCCATAAATAATATAAATAATCCGACTGTTGTTTTAATGAATGATTGAAAAAATCGATTAAAATAAAGACCCCCCGATAATTTACGTTTCAAAGAGAGAAATAAGTTGTTGAATACCTGATATATTTACGATAAATTGTGTAGTATTGAAGTATTCACGTATCGCAATAAGGGCCGGATAATATATTCTAAATACATGGATGTTTTTTTTGATATGAATTAACGACCACTATATATAATATTATTATCATATATATTACTTACGAGATTGATATTGGAAGAATAGGTATAGCGAATGAAGAAATAAATAAGACTGAGAATTTCTTTTTATTAGTCCAATTCTTTGGATCTTTTGTTGAAAGTTTCATTGATACATTCGACGTAGCAATATCATCCTGATCGATATTTCTACTTATTAACGAGGGCTTATTTTGTGACGATGGTAATGAATCGTCTATCACTTCAATGAACGCTTTCTTTTCTGTCATTTTATGAATTGAATCGTACAAATTAACGCATAACTTTTATTAAATCTCAAGAACGTTGTTAAAGAAAAAAAAAAAGTTATATTTTATATAGAAATTTGATATTTATATAAGTAACAAAATAAGCCATAATTAACAGGCTTATACTAATATTTGAGAATTTTTTTTTTTGCGCAATTTTTCATTAACCAATCAGATTTATCAGATCTGCACCTTGGTTTATATCATTATGGACAAACCCTTCCGTAAAAAAAATACTCGAAATATAAATGAAGCAAGGCAAAATCAAAGTCGGGCAGGAGCTTAGCAAAATGCATAATGGTAACACTGACGGATCAATTAATTCATTGTACTTATACGATTGAGAATTGAAGAAAATTTGGAAGGAAATATGGCGGTGCATAAAAGGAAAATCTTATTATTTTCGTAAAGATAATATCGTACGTACAGTAACTGATTTCATGATTTCATGTATAAATTTTTGTAATTTTTATAATGTCCAGTCGATAAATTATATTTATTTGAACAACATAAACCAATTTATGAGATGTAAAAAACCTAAAAAAAAAATAATGATATTTAAAAAATTACACATTGGACTGTGGTCAATTTTATAGAATATGAAACGTATGACCTCGATACGTGGAAGAGCACATATTTTTATAATTAGCTGAGTAAAAAAAAAAAAAAAGAAGATTTTACAATATTATTAAAAAATAAATATTAGTGGTGGAAGTTTTAAAATTATATCGCATATGAATTGTTGTTATTCTAAACGAATCATCGAATCATCCTTAAATTTACACTACTTCAAGGTACATTCATTAAAAATAAAAAAATTCTGTTACATTTTCTCATTACAAAAAGGGGAATTAGTCATCAAACAATAAAAAAAAGGAACTTGGTAAAATATTATTCCTTGATTATGTCAACCAAATCATAATATCACGTCATTCTATTGATGTTTCTATATTAAAGTTATGTATGAAATTCGTTTACAATTTTATTCTTAAAAAAAAGGAAATTATAATACAATACTGTATGTACTACAAAATATTCATTAAGCATCGGCCAAGTCTATAAAGTTTCTATAATATTTATAATTCGTAATTATTAAAATATATTTTATACATCCGAATAAAAAAAAAAAAAAAATAATGAAAAAAAAAATAATAAAAATAAAAAAGGAATAAATCCAGAAAATTAAATGAAATTGTTTTTTTGGAGATGGGAAAAAAAAAATTTTTTATTTACAAGATATAAAATAATCATTCCACTTTTAAAGTGTCATGTTATTTGTCCCAGACATAGATGGAATGGTAGTTGCACCCATCAAAGTTGTGACGGAATGTTGCATATGTGGATTACTAACAACGTTTGGAGAATCAGCTGTTGATGTCAAATTGTCAACATTAGAATTAGAAGTTCGTAAACCCATTCTTAACATTAATTCTGTCCAATCTGTCCAACCAGTCCAATCAACCGCTGACGGGAATGATATGAATGGATTATTATTACCCATTGGATCATCAATGTTATCAAATATTAAGGATACGTCTGGATTATCTGGATTAAAAACATCAGCATTTGGTGGAAATAATCCCCCATCGGCTGTTAAATAATCAAAGGACATATATCCTGATGACGTTGAAGTTGTAGATTCGGGCGATGATGTTCGTTCATATTGTATTGCATCACTTGCCGGTGATTTCATTGTTGATGATTGTGAACTATTCTCCGACGGCGTATTTTGATGATTCATATATGCTGCATATACTGATCCCGCATAGGCCGATTGCTGCTGCTGCTGCTGTTGTTGTTGTTGTTGCTGTTGATAATGATTGTGTTCGAATGAATTTAATGAATTTGTCGAATTTGTTGGAGAAGATGGATTTTTTGATGGGGCAAATGTAACTTTTGGTGGAGGATATTCCTCAGTCCTCTCTATACAATTAAGGAAAGGATTTTTGTCTCGAGGAGTTCCTTCGGTTGCCATATCTTCCAACTTGATATATCTTGAAAAATTATTTGATGATTTCTTATCTGACGAAATCTTTGTTTTTTGTAATTGTGACTTGTCACCTTGCGATTCATCCGTAACACCTTCCAATTCAATATTTCGCGCTTTTAATAAATCGTGAATTATATTTATTAATTTATCAGTAGCGAACCAAAATTCTGCCATATACTCCAAACATTTTAATGTCATTCTCAGACCATGTTTTGCAACTTCCCTAAACCGATCATCCCCACTTAAGGCATTAATGATATGCATTGATGTCGCGATAATGAAAGAATAAATCATATAAGGCCAAGAAAATTTCAAGGCACGATCTTTCATTGCACGATGCAAAATGTGAGTAATATTATTTGCGGCCATAGTACAAATGGTTAAAGAAGGAATTGAAGAGGATGGAGCTTTTGATTTCGGTCCACAAATGTGAGGACGATGTAATAGAATTTGTTGAGTATAATATAATAAATTCATAAACACTTTCCTATTCGAACTTATATTATCATAATGAATTGGCGTTGAATCATAATGGAATTTCTTTGGAAGATTTTCACGCCATTCACTCAATTCATGATCCAAGGAAGCCAACATATGTTCCGCATTCTCCTGTGAAGATTTGGATTTTATACCATAAATATGATTAAGTATACGTCCAAGAATCAAATTACATTTAAGTATTTCAACCCATCCTTCAATAGTTTCATCATCATCTTCAGGAACTTTTCCCGCAACGGGAAAATCTACGTCACAATCTGCATCATTTATAGCGAGCGGCCTACCCAAACCCGCAGCAGTGAATCGATCTGCTACAACACAAGCCCACCAAACTCTTCTTCTGATTTCACCTTGTCTCTCATCAAAATTCCATTGGGAGGAATCACGATGTAAACCCAAATCTTGAGCAAGTCTAATAGCAAGTCCAACGTACACCCAAGTGACGGAATTTCTATGACTTTGATGATGTGATGCCAACAATAATAATGATTGAACTACCGAAATAGTAGAATTACCAAATTCATCCTTTAATAACTCTTTTGCCTTATTATAATACTGTATACCCGCACTAGAAGCATCAACAGGATTAGGTCCTTCGGTTGGATCGTCAACATATTTGGCGGAAATAGAGAAAATTGAGTATAATAAGATAACCGAAGTATGATTAGATTCCAAATTATTATATTTTTCCATTAAATCTTGTTTATCAAAGAATGGCATGACAGGATGGACCTCATTCCAAAAAGCATCTAATAATTTATCACATATTTCTTTTGGAGGTAATTCGAACACCATGTTTGTTCCGATACGCTTTATGGGCGCGTAAAACTCGGTTTTTGGTATTGTGATGATTTGCCCGTTGGCAACTTTTTTTGTAATTTTAAATAAGATAATTCCTGAACTATTTCCAAGATACCTCGTGTGTCCACTTTCATCTATTGTGAGTTGTCCCATACTATCATTTAAATCATATCGAGATCCGCTATATTCATTACCATCACTTGAAAAACACTCTTCCGAGTCACTACCTTGTCCGACATTTTTATATGATTTGTGATTAGATGATGATGTCACCACACTTTTCGAAGCATTCGATGAATTGGTTCTACCATTTCTTAAATTACTTCCAATGGTTACGGAATCATAGGATGACTTTCTTAATCTGGAGCTATGGGAACTATTTGAATCCTGATCTGACTTGAAGTTGCTCTCATTAACGTTAATCCATTCAAGGTTCGTTGAGATTGTGCCCTCGGGTAAATCACCGGATTGAACTAAACCTCCAAGGATCGATTCCATTCTTTGAAGTCTAGTTTCTAACGCCTCGATGTATCCCTTTGGAGGTCCGCGTTTCTTTGGTGCATCAATAAAGGCACTAAAAAGTAATCAAAAGGTTAGTAAGAAAAAAAAGGGTACCGATCTATAATTCTAATGCTTACCATTCATATCCATAAGCTTTGCAATTTGTACAAGATGGTGGATCTGAACCAGGTTGTACACCATCGCAACGAACTTTTTTTCTTCGACAAGTGTCGCAAGCTCTTGCGACCCTACGTCTTTTAATACTATTCAAATCTTCACTTGACATTTGTTAATACAAGTTTTGTCGATTTAAACACGATTTTAAGATTATAATTTTATCCCAATATTATTGAACCCAAACTGTTATAATGATATCCTTTTTTTTTTAATAAAAAAAAAAGGAAAGAATAAATAAAAAGGGTAACGATATTTTCAAGCGAACCCACAAAAATTGTTATTTTTTTATTTACTAGAAATAAACAAGATTGTAAAACAAAATGTGGTCTAACGATTGTATAATAGGAAGAAAAATAAAAAAATAAAAAAAAAAAAGGAGACTTGGCGAGTTCCCTTGCTTTATGAAGGCATATATATATTATTTTTCGAAATAATAAAATGGGTGATGAATATTGTAGATAGTTAATTTATGTTATGCAGCTTTGGTGTTACAATAACAATTCTGGAATTCTTCGATTGATGCTGCGGCACGAATCAAATTATACTATAATTGGTAAGGCAACTTTTTTTTTTCAATTAACGTGTGATAAAAAAAAAAAAATTTTAAAATTTCACGTATTATAAATCAAAAATGACAATCTTCAAATGCGAATCGATTTAGTATTGTCAGAATGAAATATTTATATAGTTAAGTCCAATTTACCAGTAGCGCAAACAATAAAAATGGGGTTGAGTAAACTTTCGTTACTTTAGCTCTCGATGTACTTTCTGTTAAAATTTAGAGAAAATTGTATATATTGAGTATTCTAGGAAGAGGTCAAGTTTCACCGATAATCTCTTGGCATATTAGTGTGCACGTGCATTATAGGTGGATGAGTCATCAAGCGTAGGTAGGGTAAATGCCAAGAAGGATTAATACATCTTTGCTTTGAAACGAGAAATAGAACTTTTTTTTTTCTTTTTTAGCAATGGCACTATTTATTTTACGCCAATGGTATCCAAAGACAGAACGATCGTTTAAAGATATTCAAAAAAAAAAAAAAAATCTTTCTCTAAATAGTAATGATTAATTGTAAAGAGGTGGCTGAAACACCAAGTATAGAACATCTCATATTAAAATGGTCATGAAAAGAAAGGAATTTATAAAATTAAAAATAGATACTATTTCAACGCGTTACATTTGATTAAATTAATTAAATTATTTAGTAAATCAGTAATCTTCATTTATCATTAATTTTATGGAATCTGGTTTGATTTTTTTTTATTTATTCTTTTGCGCTCTGTTCTTGTTTACAAAATCAAATTTTTTTTTTTAACAAAATAAAAACTCGGTTACAATGGTATAACAGGGAATTGTCATGTAGTGCAAACGATTAATGCGGCGCAACGTATGATAAATAACCAATTGATTTAGATTTCGATTGGACTTCCTTTTCTACCATTTTTTTTTTTTTTTTTCCTCAAGAAAGATTCCTTTAGCGCGATACATACAGCACATAAAAACAATGCTTTAAAGTTACATGATAACGTTGATGGTTTTTGTTTGTTTATTCCCAATCCATTTTTTTTCAACAATATCTGTTAGTTTTAGTTTGAAAATCCAGGAGTTTGAATGTCATTTGACAACCTTTATTTTCCTTTAATAAATTTTATTTACATATATATATAATCAAACCTTCCTTTTCAATTGGTGTATACAAATCAATGTTGAGTTTTAACTAATCATTATATAAAGTTTTCGGTATCGGGATACCCGATATGTTTCAACTGTCCGCATATGCAGAAGTAATGTATCACGTAAACATGCACAAAAATTATTAATGTTACACAATTTCGAAATTAAATCGAAGGAAATTATCAAATTTTATGTTGCCATGCGTCAATTTAAGAGAACTTTATTTATCATCGTTAAGCGATAACCATCATGAATGTGTGTGATCAAAACTCTAGTAGAAAAAGTATTCCGAAATTTTACGCGTACATGTGACATGAATTATTTGGCGCGGACGATTTCTCAACAAATTTGTTAAAATAAAAAAAAATTAGCCCGTGCTTATGTTTATAGAAAATCTATCTGATAGCATTTGTAATCTAACTGTATTTATTGATATAGATGAACGGAGTTGTTTGATAAGTAAAACTTCCTGTTTTTGAACTATTTAGGAAGTTATGCGTCAGAAATTCTGATCAATATTGTTCAAAGATCATGATCCAACCGTATCATTAAGGAGCCAAGGAAATTAAAAAAAGATTCGGTTAGTATATAATGAAATTCAATGCATAGAACTTTCGTTTAACCAAATATCATGTGGGAAATTGTTGAAGAATGAGATTTTTTTTTCTTTGTCATACATCATGTTGAGAATTTATTTTTTTTTTTTCTATTCCAAATGTTTATTAATTATAGTTTTTTCAACAAAGAAGTGTGTAATCATTAAATGCAAGGAACAAGATTTTCGTGCATCAAAAAAAAGACCACATTGGCTAAAATCAGACACGCGGAAAAGGGTTTTACGCGCACATTCAACTTTTTTTTATTACAGTTCTCGATATATGTGCTTGAAGAAAATCGGATTAACCTCTTGTGACGCTAAAACTTATTTCCTTATCATTATTGCCTATCCTAATTTGGCATGACGGAATAATACATGCCGAGATACCGCTTCTTTTGTATTGAATTTCGGAAATCATCCGTCTCTATATATTAATTGGGATTAGAATTTATGCAACGAACTGCGGTCCATTAGAATTGGTTGCCGGGAACTTCATTTATAAATGTTAAATATAGATTTCAAATATATTTTACGTGTTTCATTATTCATCAAATGAAGATTAACCCAAAAGAGATTATTAATTCATTACCAAAATAATCATTCCCTTTATTACAATAAATATGTATTCACCCCATAGAAATTCAATAAATGTTAGTTAATATATATTAAAAAAAGTAATTAGTATGACGCGACTGATAAAGTTGTAAATTGCACGAATTAAATCCAACAAATTTGATAAACCCCCAACAATTTAATTATATAATTTTAAAATTAATTAATTAATTTAATTTATAATTTAAACTAAACGTTAACAAATAACAACGTTCAAGTTTGTGTGATTCACCAAACAAATAAGAATTCATATTGATGATTATTTTGTTCATATTATCTTTATATACATATTTTTTTTTTTTTCAGAGATTTCATGAGATCGATTTTCACAAAATATATGCTGCTATTGTAAAATTTATCACACCGCGTGCCAAAAACGAACCATTTTTAAGATTTGTAATGTATATATCGAGTTAGAAATTACTACAAATAATCGCATTGATTTATATAATTGGCGCTCTAATTGTACAACGCGTTATTCTTTTTCTAGATGAGAATTTTTATTCCAACAATCTTTTTATTTTTTTTTCCTTTGTCTTGTCTTTAACCAATTACTTTTTATTCTGAAACTTATTCGGTTATTCAATCTTTACACACGTAGATATAAATGCAGAGTAACCAATTAACATTTACCATGATTCCGGTTTGAACATAGGACCAAAGTTTTTGATAATTCGTATATCGAAAATTATAAATTATTTCAAATAAAAAAGAGTCCACCCTCCGAAAGAACAGAGAAAGAACGTTCCTAAAAAAAAAAAAAAAAAAAAAAAAAAAAAAAAGGTAACAATCCGAAAGAAACCTTCGAAATAAATATAAATGCATATCGAAATTTGAGAAAAAAAACTCGAATATTTGAAACTTCAAACGTAAATCCCCACTTATTATGAGTACGTATTTGTAGTTTATTGGTTTTGTTAGTTTACATCAAATTTATGTACCCCAAATTTTTTTAAAATTTTAAAATTTTCAGAAGTTTTATGATCATCCGTACAATGATCATAAATTGTAAAAATTGTTAATTTTTCATCATTAATCGCGTTTTAATACGAATTTATTTTTATTTTTTTTTGTAATTTTGTATAGACAGGTGACGTCATTGGTTTGGCGCAGCAATATAACGTGTGATTTTTTATCCAAAAAAAAAAAAAAAAACCATAAGCATGACAGAGCATCAAAGGTAAATCATTGTTTATTGTGATTTTTATTCTCCTTTGTTCCGAAGATTGGGGGAGGTTATCTATTTACCGGATTTACAATTAAATCCTTTATTTCCTTTACCAGTTAAAAAAAACTTTTTTTTTATGGCCGCTAGGTATTCGTAAACGAAAATCGACGAAAACAAACGATGATCCCGTTTTAATAAATTGGCTTTGTTCCGTTTAATTTACATTCATAGATCTCATTTTAAAATGAAACGTGCGACCAGATTTTTTCGCATGAATTGAAGATATCGAAGAATCATGTGGACGATAAATATTGGAATCATCGGAACTTCATTACCCCGAGTTTCCCCGCGTTTATCATTTTGACAAATTTAAATTAAATAAATAAATCATTCTCCTTAATCATGAATTCATTTATAAACATCATACGCTATACCAAATCAGATTGTAAAAGACGACACCTTCGCGAATAGATCATATTTATGCTTCTTCCATTAAACGAATATAGAACAATTACGTTCAACAAATATTTTTATATTTATAACAACTTGCAACAAGAGAAGGGCTTTTTTTTTTTTTTTTTGTAGAAACTTTAATAAAAAATTTATTAAATATCCAAAAGGTATTGTTAAAAACTGTCAGGAATTTTTTGAAATCTCCCATAATTATACAAAAGATTACTTTTTTTTACTGTTCACATAATGATTCGCCCGGTAATAAAGAGGAACCGCTGTTGCTGCTATAACTGTAAATCCTTGTGCAGCTACCCTGTACCTTAAAAAATGTTGCATGGTTTTTGAATCTCCTCTATAAAATCCTATTGTCGCCCCTACCAACGCGAATAAGGTTGCAAACATTCCTATTAAAGCAAATTAATAATTAATCATAAATCGAGAAAGAATGTGAAAGTTAAAATATAAAGGAGAGATAATGATACCGAGAGGAATTAATGGTTCTTCCTTGAGTCGTCTAACGAACCTATTATTTAAAGTTTCATAACGAACTTGTGGTTCTTGTAATGGTAACGATGTGTTAGAGGTGGAAGAGGGAGAGGAAGAGGAAGACGGTCCGGTTTGTTGTGACATTATCTAAAAGAAGGAACGAATTTTGTTAATAACCATAAAACAAATGTAAATTTTTTGAAATATTAATTAACCGAAATATATTCCTTTTAAACATTTGTTTTTATGGTTATTATTTTCCACCCACTTTGACTTACCTCCAAAAAATATATATGACTTTCCCTCTAAACAACACTTTCACCATCGCAATCCCCACTATATACTTTCCTTTTCTTATAACAATTGCGGGTCCAATAAATTATTCCAATAAAAAAGGAATCCCCAAAAAATTTTTTTTTTTTGCTTTATGGATAATCTGTCGAACATCAATTAGCATTGTTACACGGCAACGGAAATAACAAGTCACGTGAAAATTCGAATTTTTTTTTTTTTATTCATAAAAATCAATATATACGCTATTTATAAAAACCCAAAGCTTGAACCAAAAGTAAGAGGAGATAAAAAATTATTTTATTCTACACAAGTCCATAATTGTTTATTCGTCATTAAAGACCAAACACAGAGATAATTATCTTCCCAATCAGCGTTTCGATATTCTAATGCTTGTTCTGATTTAGCCTTTGGTCTTAAAATAATTAAAGCTTTAAGATATTTTTCATCGGGCCAAATAACAAAAGCTAATTCTAATAATCTAACAAAACTATTCAATTCAAATTCTTTAATATTCTTAAAAGGCCAACCTTTCCCATCTGTCAGAGCATAAGGTAATAAATAATCAACCGCTTTTTTAATGGATTGACCTTTAGGACCAACGTAATTCCATCCATCAAATCCGTAATATTGTGATCGTTCAGCCAAGAGAAATAATGCTTGTAAATTAAAAACAGAATAAAACCATGAAGTGGGACGGCTTGTTTCATGACGTTGTTGTCCTGAAGAATTAATTCCTGTATCTACCCTATGAATCAGCGCCTCACGTGAATACTTACGCGCATCATCTTCTCTGTTTAAATATGTTAATAAAAATGTTGCTTGCACGTCATAATATGTTCCATGATTATTTGATGAAGCCCTTTCCTTTATTCCTAAAGAAGTTGTTTCTAACCACTCATAATAATCTGATATCCATTGTTTTAACTGATCTTCGACCAAGAAATCCCATTTACTCGATGAACGCATTAAAGGTATGGATTGTAGCATTCTATAAATCGGATGCATATCTAACACGCCAGTTCTTCTTCCCGATCTGGACCCTTTGATAAAACTTGCATATTTTAGATTAGGATTCATTTTTGTCTCCGGATTTATAAACCATTCTTTAATTCTATAAATTGCTTTCTCAACATATGAATCATTTCTTGTAAAAGAATAAGCAAATCCTAAATTCTCGACGTCCTTAAATAATTTTCTCAAGAAAGCATAATCCTTGACGGTTTCAATCTCAGGATTAGGGTAACCATCTCGATTTATATAAGGTAATCCCTTACGTTCCTTTGGATTCGGCCAATAATACCTTGCCAATGACATATAATCATGTGGATCATGTGAAGGTGCAAGTTGAGGCTTTAAGGTCACCGAATAAACCGAATTATTCTTAAATGCTAAATCTGCTTTATACACCAACATTGATAACATCTGATGATGTTGTTGTCGGAAAATGGAAAGGTAATTTACGTAGTATCTACTATTTATGTATTCTTTAGGTTTACCGTCGATATCATAAACTGTAGACAGCTTGTTAGAAATTGAAGGTGGGATCGCATTCATTGTATCGAAGGGTTCAGTTTCATCTTTCACTTCAATTTTATTTGATTTTCTTGGTGAGTCGTTCATTGAAATATTTTTGGTTTTTGAATAATCATTAAGGTCGTGATCTTTTATAGAATTGTCTGTTAGACCAAACGTCCATAAAAAAATAAAACATAGCGTACCAAATATGGTTAAAATCAACAATTTCTGATTATGTGATCTCATATCTTGGAATTTCCCAAGGCAAAAAGATTCTTTATTTTCGTTATAAAAATAAAATAAAAAACAAGAAAGAACGAAAGAAAAGTCAAAAGGTGAATTGAAATTTAAAAAGTATTTAAATAATTATCGTAATCATAAGTAAGGAGATAGTTTGGTTAGCAATTGGTAATTCATTTCGGAATAGTTGGAAAAGGAAAAGAATATCTAGTATACTAGGAAACGGTGACCGTTGTGAGTCCTGAGCGAATTATTGGACGAAAATCACGTGGCGGACAGAGAAACGCTCACATGACCAATATTTTCTCAATGCACGGAAATATATGGTCCTTCGCTTCGCTCAGTACAAAAATTGCATATATTGTATGCTAAATAAAAATTTCTTCTGGAAATTAAGAAGGTGATAGTGTGATTGAATTTTACTCAACAATATAAACATTTGAAATTGGGAATTTGAAATCATGTAATGAAATAAAACTTTCAAATTAATAATTAATGTGTTCTGTAATAACTTTTAATGTGGGAAGTTTCTTTACATGTTATACAAGTTTCTTATAACTTCATAACCAAATAACTGATTATTGCTGCACTAACTGAAACTGTTCGGTTCTTTGAAACACTTAAAACTCATTATGCACCGCAGTAAAATTGTAAACGAGCGATTAACAAGAAGCCAAGTCAAAAAAAAAAAAAATATATAATAATCCAAGAATTACAATAATTTGATTTGTTTACGTCTTGGTTTTCTTTAAAATTTAACTCTCTCTTGGCAGTTCAAAGATAATGGACTTGAGAAGTCACTTTGAATTTCTTGGCAAAACAATTCTGAGAGTATTGTGTTGCCAAGAAATTAAAAAATATTTCCATATTTAACCACTTGCATTAATTTTCTAATTATAACTGGATACGTCATTCAATTCGGGCATGGTACTCCTTAGTTTAAAACCTTTAAACTAAATAAAGAAAATAAGACCAATTATTTTTCACTTATCCACCTTTGTCTTGGGAACTTTTTTATTTATAAAAAGACAAAAACAACTTAGAAAAAATATTTTTCAACAAATTATTTACCAACCTCAAATAGCGAAAAACTCGATTTAATAATATCCTACGTGTTGCTGCATTTCAAATAAAAGTTAAAACAAAAATGTCTCTGACACCTCTTGCCTCACCTCTACCTGTTAAAAGTGAAGAATTAACTTGTCTTTGGGATCAATGTTTTCGTACCTTTGACGATCCTGAATTACTTTACGGTCACTTAGCTCATGACCATGTTGGTCGCAAATCAACCGGTAACTTGTGCCTTAGTTGTCATTGGGATAAATGTGAAGTGGTAACCACGAAAAGAGATCATATCACTAGTCATTTGAGAGTTCATGTTCCTCTTAAACCGCACGTCTGTGAAATTTGTAAAAAAGCTTTTAAACGCCCTCAAGATTTAAAGAAACATGAAAAGATTCATACTGATCAACATCAACAAGCGATTACAATGGGAAGAATTAATAGAGCTAAATCTCTTCAACCCCCCACTCCACCTCATTGTTGTTCTTCCTCTGAACATTCACCATCAATATCATCTGTTTCTTCACCTCATCATATTCCTCTCTCGCCTGGTAACAGTGTAACCTCGGAATTAAATAATGATTATTCATCATCAAACTATGAAAATTATGATGTTTATTCCCAATTTGCTAATGGGGAATTATATGACTTAAACACTTATTTAATGGACTCTACAAACGGTTTAAATAATTATAATCGTTCAAGCAATAAACGTAGTGTTGATATGTTTGATGGTTTCGTTCAAGACGTTAAAAGGAAACGAATTGAACCTCATTACGATGATGGTAACTTAGTTTTTTTTTATTTTGATTTTAAAACAAGGAAAAAATTTTTTTTTTTATTTAATTTATTAACACCTTGCTTCTACTTTTAGTTTTGTTTAGAAAATTGGAGGATTTGTCGAAGGTCATTGATCAAAATGGATTGGAGTTTGATTCGCTTCCATCTCTTAATACTAAAGAGGATTTTAATGAAATCAATGACTTTTTCGCTAATACCTTGAAAGAAATTAGTCCTGAACTCATATTGAATGATCTTGCTTTGGGTTTAGACAATCCATATAATTCAAATGTTCAATTAGTGCCACTTCCCCTTAATACTTATCCGGCTGATGCTGATGCGAATGGCTTTTTAAGTTTAGATGAGAATAATACCGTTGATAATGTTTTATATTCTTCTAATTATCCTACAAGTGTTAACCCTCCCGTTAGTAATTTACATGATGGTGCTTTTCAAACTGCTTTATCAAATATTTCTACTACCATTCCAACTACTTCAACTCTTTATAATCCCAATAATATTCCATCTCCACCGGAAGATTCAAAATATCCTTGGAATGCAATGGGTTTGATGTATGTGCCTGATATAGCTAATCCAATGACTTCCACCACTTCTACTACGACACCTACTTTACCTTCTCAAATGTTTCCTGCACAATCTCTTATTTTTGCTACTGGAGCTGGTTATGAAAATCATGTTTCATTATCTCAAACATCGGAATATCTCGATGTGGGTCAGGAGTTGACTCCTCATCAACAACATGTTGAAATTCAAAAAAATCCCCCAACTAAACCTTCTTTACAAGAGGCAATTTCGCAATCGAGCAAAATTCGTGCGAGCACTACTACCGCAGAAAATAATAAATCACAAAAGAAAAGTACTAGTAGTTCTGGAGGAAATGAAGAGAAGGATGTAAAATCATCTGGAATTATGACACATGCTTCTCATCAAAGAAATCAAGAAGACGTTATGGTGGGGAAGGATAATACAGAAGAGATGAATGATCTTATGGATCAATTATCCAAGGATTTATATAACATCGAGATAACAGATGATGATCCCGTTGCTCAATCTTCACCTGTTGAAAATGTTGAATTAAAAGCTAAGCATGTTGCTATTATTATTGCACTTTATAAAAAATTTACTCAACTTTCCATAAGAATGGATGAACAAGTAAAAGAAAATGATAGGGTTAAAGTAAAAATAGAAGTTTAAGAAATTTTTTTTTTTCCTTTTTTTTAAAAAAAGGTCGAATGTATATTTTATTATAGAATTATGACCAGGGTGATTAATACTTTTTAGAAATATAAGTTATCCGGTTTATCATTATCATTATTTTTATTTCTATCATTTCATATAACTATTTTTCCAAACAAACTCTTTTTTTGTATGATACCTAAATTATATCTAATTTATCTTTAGTAAAGATTATTATAATAAAAAAATTATAGTATCTAAAGACATTTGTTTATTATTATAAAGAAACAAAGTTATTAAATCTTTTTTACAAAATTATCATTGGTCCATTTCATCATCCGAAACTTCCAATTCTTGAAACTTTCTCGTGATTCTTTTGATATGATGCTTACTTCTTGATCTATTAATACTATCACCAATTACATTTGAAGAATCCCAAGCTATTTTACAGGCTGGACATACATAATCATTTCTTGAATCAAAGTATCTACGAACACAATGATTGTGAAAACGTGTTTTACATTGTGCAACCCTACACCTTTGTCCCTAATTGTAATTTTTGTGTTAGAAAAAAGAAAATTTTTTTAAAAGGAAAAAAAGAATTAAATTTCCGAATATCAATTAATCTCACTTTTGTAACAATGTCATAACATAGAGTACACTCTAAAAGGTGATCTTCGAACTCTTCTTTGAGGTACTGTTGTAATTCCAAGATCGATCTTTGACTCAATGAATACTTTCCTTCACTATATAATATAAAAAAAAAAATTGAAAAAATTCTTTTTTAAAAATATCACTTACATGTTTTATGCATTTGAATTGATAATTACCGTGATCTAATCAACCATTTATCATCCGTAAATCGTTGTAATAACGTTTCTCCGTTACTTTTTGTTAATGGAACTTTTAACTTTGAAACTTCTTTTAAAGCTATAATTGATGATACAGAAAATTCCTCATCATCTGCTGTAACAATAAGTTCTATCTTTTTTATTTATTTAAAAATGTCAATTTGATTATAGTTATGAAAATGAAAATGGATTTAATAAAAAATGTCGTCTTTTACCAATCTTCTGAAAAACGTTATTTCCACAGGTGAGTATTCGGTGGCTATTTGTGCGATATCATCACCATTTGTATTGACCTTTAGAAAAAAAAAAGGGAAGGGAAGGGGAAAGGGAAAGAAACGAAACGAAACGCAAAGACGTCTCTCAGAAAAAACTCTTTTTTTTTTTAAAAAAAAAAAAACATTATTAATTATATATTTATTAAATTATATTACTAAAGCCCAAACTGGCTTTCCATCATCTTCGTTATGACTTTTTCGAAGTTCTAAATCTACAATATTTAGCTTTGCATTAATCGTCGCGATAAATTCTGTAAAAGTTTCTGAATTATGATCTAAACAAGGTCATTCTATTTTAATAATTTTTCTTAAAAAAATCTTGAAAAAATAATAAATTAATACCGTCGGTGGCTTGACATGCTTGCTGGTATAATCTAATCGCTGTTTCCTCCGTGAAAAACCTTTCAGCGATAGAAGCTTGTAAAAATAACCTGTGTGTGTCTGTATACTCACCATTCATAATCGTTTTTAACTAAGCCAATAATAATAAAAAAAAAAAAAAAAAAAAAAATGAAAAAAAGAATGAAAATTTCTTCATGAGAATGTCGGAGAGCGCGACTCCAATCCTACTTTCACGAGTGACGAATATTTAATGCTGTGTCACCTCAATTTATGGCATTTATTTAACATTATTTATTATTAAGAATTGGGTAGAATGTTTATCTTTATTCTTTTTTACAATGTTCATTTAAATTTATGACATTCTTTTTCCTTTTTGAACATTCAATTACATTGATCTACAGGGTTAAAAATTTTAATCATTCACTTGGAACGTCGATTAAAATTTTATAATTTCTCCCAGAGAAACACCCTATTTGTTTTGATTTTGAGCTATTTTTTTGTAAGCAATTTTTTTTTTTGTTTATAATATGTTCGTTCTACGTAAATGAAAAGGATAAAAAAGAAGAAGGGGGGAGGGGGATAATATTATAAGGAATAAACAATAATACAAAAGGTTTAAAAAAAATGAAAAAGGGGAGTAAAGCGAACAATCAGAAAAAAAAAGATTCAATTTAAGAAAGTTTATTGAAATCAAAAAAAAAAAAAAAAGAAAAAAAAAATTATATATATGTTTGTATAAAACGGATCATATTGTAAATTTAACAAGGCGGGATAAGGTGGTAAAACCTAAAGGAAAAAACAAGAATGAAAGGGTTCTCTTTTTATGGATAAAATTTTGTAAAGTTTTGTATGGAGTGCCTCCTAAATAAAATATATAGTAAAAGTCCCAATGTTCATAAAAAAAAAATTATATATTGCGAAATCCAGTGTGGATGTCGTTCTAATAAGATATATACATACATATACACACCCAAATATAAAACACGCACACAAATTTACATAAAATATAATACGCTCGAAATTTCTCTGTTTTTTCCGTGACAAAGATGTTAAGTTGAAGTGGTAAAATATTTACCAACCAGCCAAGTATAACGGATTTTAAAATAATTAAGCATCGGAATCTCCGCCATTTGCAGTTGCCATTCGACGGTCCTTTTCATTTTCTAGCTGATTATACAATAAGTAAAGAGCTTTCTCATTGGATTCGGGAGTTCCTTGAATTGTGAACATCCGCTCGCCGGTTTCGTCATGTGGCGTCTTTGCGATGCTAATGCGAGAACCTGAAAGTCTGCGAATTTCGGAAATTTTTGACCCGCCTTTACCAATAATACATCCAACCATATCAGCAGGAATAGAAATATTTTGAGTTTGAATGCTGTTACTATCATAATTGTTAATACTGTTAGATTGACGACGATTATTATTATGATAATCGCGGGAAGGACGAGTGAAATCAGTCCCATTGCCAGTACGGGTAGTATAATCATTACGGCGGGTGGTAGAATAACTTGAAGAAGTTACTCGAATGGCGGGATTATATAGGACTGTTCCAATACCACGTTCGTTATCTTCGATAAGACACTTGCCAATTTCCCAAACTGCAACACGAATGGCCTCGACAGTTCCCTGAACTTCCACAACTCTTTCGGTACTCTGAGGAAGCATTTCCTTTGATGCGACCATCCTAGCCCCAGAAACATCTTGAATATGTTTGATTTTAAGTCCTTGACGGCCAATGATAGTTCCCATCAAATTATGAGAAATAAGCAAACGAACGGAAGTAAATGCATTCGGTGAAGGGGTTATTGGCGTGGAATTAGGGCTTACGTTCACCGGATTCTCAAGAAGGGTTTGTGCGATCAAAGAATATGCCTGTAAGATGAATTAAATTGTTTAACTAAAAAAATTATCTTCTTCTAAACTATAAATGCGATTGTAGAATTCATTAAAATAAATGTTTACCTTGGCTACACCATTAAGGGTACCTGCGACAGATAATACTCTGTCTTGAACACCTTGCACTACTTTAGATACACCGGCTTTAACACCTGTAATCTCCCTCAACTCGGCAACATTTTTACCGGCTTTACCAATAATTACTCCTGCTTCTTTTGTAGAAACTAAAGCTCTTAGGGTAAGTGCAGAGTTTGATATATCTCCATCATCTTCTTCAATGGATTCTTCTCTGTGTTCTTCTTCAACTTTACTGTTATTTTCGATAGTAATAGCATCATCGGTTGTAGTCATAAATGGGGCATTATGTTCAAAAAGTGAATGTGAATTAACTGTAGGAGTTGAAGAGGAGGAGGAAGTGGCGGTGGTGATACCATTATTTGTAGTTACGACCGTAGGAACGCTAGTTCCATTACTCTCGGCCTGGTCTTGAAGACTGACACGGTTGGTGATAGGATCATTTGCCATTTTATGAACGAGAAATGGTTACGTCAAGTATGTTGTTTTGACTATATAATAATCAAATTAATAAATGAATTTATTAATAAATTAACAAAATTACCAAAACTTTCTTAGATTATGTTATATCTCACTTTTATTTTTGAACTTCCTAACCTATGAAATAATCCGGAAATATTGGAGATAAAAAATCGTTAATAACAAGGAATAAGGTAGGAAAGTATCTTTTTCTGAGATAACCCGGAGTGAAGGAACAATACGTTCCAATGTAAGTCAAGTCACAGGAATAATAAAAGGAATAATAAAGGAATAAAGAGGTGGCGAAAATAATTGGAAAGATCGAGGTATATCGAAAAAAATTTTTTAATATTTTTTTTTTTTTTATATAATATATATATATATATATATATATATATTTTTTTTTTTTTTTTTTTTTTTTTTTTTTTTTAAAAAAAAATGAAATATAAGGTGAAGGGTGGATATGAAAGGAATATTAGGGTTGGCGTGTCGTGTTAGGAAGAGGTTCGAAGGGTGTTTTTTTTTTTTTGTTCCAAATGTTCGTTAAATGTTTTTTTTTTTAGGTTGTCCTCTGTGCCGCGAACAGTTGCACGACACAAAAAAAAACCTGATTGTTTTGTGACGTGATTTCTGTGGATCCTGCTTGCTGAACAAAGAAAGCAAAAATGTTCACATTAAATCAAACAATGCACATTTCTGTGAAATGATTTAAATAGTATCATTGTAAAAAGAGAATCTTCATTGGTTAATATCAAGATATTATCTTGTTATCCTTTTTTATCAAAAACTTAAGGCTTTAATATATACATAAAATTTTATAAGGAGTAATAAATAAAAGAAAATTTTGTAGCACTATGAGCTTTCAAAAAAAAATACAAAATACATTTTATAGCTTTAATCCTTTTAATTTATATATTTTTACAAATTAATACTTATAATATTTTAATTAAAAATAATGTTATATAGTATGCTTATTTAAAAAAATTTTAATTAATATAATTATTTTATCAAAAATTATATTTTTTTTATATTATTAAATAAATTCTATAAAGATAAAATTATTTAAATTATAAATAATTTTTTAAAAAATTATTATAATAAATTAAAATTTAAATAAATAGATGTTATAGTTTAAAGTTATATATTATATATAATATAATATTATTTATTTTATTTTATTTTATAAATATCAACTTATATTAAATACTTGTCATCACATATAAAACAAAGTAATCATTATGCTTAATAATTAGAAAAGTACTCATATACTAACTTAAGTAACAGCATGATTACTTTTATATAATATCACTTTAATCAAAATCTCTACTATATAAATCACTTAATAAAGTTAGTTATACTGCCTGTATTACTCTATTCAACTTAAATAGATCTTTATGAATTTTACTGTCAAATTAGAATAAAGGAATTAATTTAGTCTTAGATTTTACTACATCTTATTTTTACTGTAATCTTACAATCTTTACATGTTATCAGATAAATTTAGTAATAAAACAACCTTATAAAATTTATATCTTAAAAGATACTATCTTATATAAAATTGTAAAATTAATTATTATATCTATATTGTCAAATTTATTTAGAAATCAAACCCAGCCTATAATCTTAGTAACAAATAAATGAGTCTAATATTATAGTTTATAATGCAATCTATTATTATTAGTAATCCTACTAAGTTAATTTAATATACTAATGATTGATCAATCACTTCTTTATTTGTATAAAAATCTCTTAAATTGAAAAGGTGAAACAGTATTTATTACAAATATATTAATTAATCAGATTTTTGTCAATCTATAATATCAAATACTTTCATATGTTCTTTAAATATAATTAATATTAATTAATAAATTAACCAACTAGTTTCTAATGCATATTAGTATATATACTTACATATTCAGTCACAATTAAAATTTTATACAATTTATATTATTATTAGGCCTAAATATATAGCTATTATAGTATAACCTACAATAAAAGCTTAGTTGTTACTAACTGAATTAGAAATACTAATCTTTATAATATCATTTTACTATAATATTTAAATTAGATTATAATGTAACTATTTAAATTATAATATAATTATTTATATTTTAATATAAACTAATTAGATTATATTATCCCTTCAAGCGTTTTGCAGGCAAATTTGCCTGCAATTTTATTTAATAATTAAAATTATTTATAATAATTTTAAA
>CAJVPQ010000792.1:0-23184 GCA_910591825.1 Funneliformis caledonium
AAAATAAAATTTTTGGATTTGATACATAAATATATCATGTGATTTTTATGCATTTTTATTGGTTAATAAATTACTTGACAATTGGACTAAGTTCAATTGTACAATTATATATTTAGACTATTTGGACTATATCCAATTGTCCAATTGTCCAATTAGTCCAATTAGTCCAATTGTCCAATTGGTTCAATTGACAACACTGGTCGCATGTGATTTCATAATATAATTATATTATAAAGTTACATGCGACTTAGATTAGGTTATGAAGGTAACTTCATAGTCTGCTGGTATCTTCATAATATAATGGTAACTTCATAGTCTGCTGGTATCTTTATAATATAATGATAGCTTCATACTCTGCTAGTATTTTTGTAATATAACAGTGATATCATAATCTAATTACATGATCTGATAGTAACTTCATAACAAACTATTCATATTTTGATAGCGTCTTCATAACTTACATACAGGTATCTCCTTTGCATTTATAGTATTGTTTTAACTATTTCCTATATAATATGATGGTAACTTCATAGTCTAATGGTAAATAGTAGTGCTTTAATTTAATGGTGATGTTATGATCTAATCCATTTACATGATAAATTCTATATTATTGATACTGGCTTTCTGTAGCTGTTTGGATATCTAGTTTTATGTTAAGAATGCTGACCTTTTACGCCTGATTGGGTGTTAGATTCTATATTGGAATGCTTTTTCTTTGCGCCTATTTGGTTGCCTTTCTAGATTCCAAAATGTGATAAAAAAATATCATGTCAGGTAGCGCAGTAAATCTGTAATTAATTTTGGCTGATCTTTTAGGCATGTGATTTGAGAATCCAGCTTGGCATCATGATGGTGTCTTGATAGTGTCCTGGAACTATCATAGAACTAGCAGAGAACTAGAGTATTCCTATTAGTTCGCCAATTTCAGGTCAGCTTGGATGCTGAGTTATATTTTACTTTTTTGACTTTCTATTTATTGCTGGTATATTAGCAGGATATTATAAGCACTTTTGAGATCTGATCATAGTTTAATCTAGGTTGAAGTAATGAGTATGCTAATTTTTAAGCGTTTCTAGTATTTTTAGTAAAAGTAAAGTTCTAGGAAAAACATCGAAACTTATCTTATGATATATATGTATGTCATATATGTGATATATATATGCTATAAAAATGCAATTTCATATTTGCTATGTGAAGATATGATCCATTCTAGTTGTATAAGTTATTGGGTTAATTAAGACGGGAACTAAGATAGGTTATGATATGGAAGAAGAACTTCTTTCTTTGATTTAACTTATTCTTTTATATTACGTTCTAGTTATTCTAGTTGTTCTAATAAAAATAAAAATTCTAGAAAAAAAATGTAACCCTTCTTATGGTATATGTATAATATACAGTATGTATCTCAAGTGACTGAAATTTCACTGACCTCAGGTCAGGGAAAATAAAATAAAAAAAAGTAAAGAAGTCTAAAATTTACTAGAATAACTAGAATGAACTATTTCTTTTCCTTCATTCATCTTAAAATTACTATCTAGCTATATTTCATCCGTCCTAGAAAATTTTGACAACTAAGATAACTAGAACAATTAGGATGAACTATTTCTTTCTCTCCATTCATCTTAAAATTACCATCTAACCCGTTCTAGAAATTTTAACAACTAAGACAACTAGAACAACTAGAATAACTAGGACAACTAGAATGAAAACTAAGACGAAATTTCTAGAACAGTTTGCTGAAATATATTCTCAACTTGCTTAATCAGCTTTTTCTGATAATAATGTTCTTTTGATCTATGTTTTTTGCATATGTATCACAATAGTCATATTCAGATCTTATCAGCTTATTGCATTCTTTACAAGAAACTTGCCTAGAATTCTGATGGACTTTACATTCCTTTGGATCATATCATCTTCGATTACACATTTCTCCAGTCCTAAGAATATATGAACAATAATAATAATTCCAGGATGGATCCTTCTAGGATTGTGTCTCCTTTTTTCCGCCTCCCATTTGTATATATCTATTAATAATGTTAAGGAATTATTTTCATTTTAAACTTTTTTCTTGCGAATAATATACCTTGAGTTTTGGTATAACTGGTTTGAGAAAAAAATAACCCAATTCGAGCTTTTAGACTTCCTCGACACCCCTGCTCTATTCTGCTCAGAGGCTGAAAAAGATAAAACGGAAGCTCAACTGATCCGCTATTCTGATGAAAATTACTTGCTGGGTATCCTAACTCATAATAATTGCAGAAAATGATGAGGGGTTAACCGCAATTTTAGAAGACACTCTATCTAAGCAATGAGATATTCCATTTATGGCCATTGATATAAAGGAATCTACTGAATTCATAAATGGTAAGGCATATTATGTATTGTGTCTCTATGGTCCGCTTATCAATGGCCAAAAAGCAGTAGTAAAAATTATGGGAATTTGAGTATTTTTTGATATTCTCATATCAGATGAAGAATCTACAGATGTGTTTGAGGCGAAAATAAGGGGCATTCTCTTCAATGCGATAAAATCAATTGAAATAGAGTATATAAAGGCATTTTTATTTCGTGATTATCATACAGAAAAAAGTCATATTTGCATATTTACGCAATTAATACTAAGCAAAGGAAAATGGCTATGAAAGCTGTTCAAAAGAAAAAGTACGTAACTGTGTTAGATGATCAATTCATATATTATTGTAAGATGACTCGTAAATATGAAATTGCACTATTAGAGTGGTTTACAATAGTAATTATACGATTGGAGGAAGAAAAGATCCGCTCTGTACATATGTTTTCTGGGTATTTATAGAGAATTTCTACCCTATAGAAGACCTGGCGTCATTTAAAGATCGCTTTTCATTTTCAGCACTTATGAGAGATTGTACACTTATTCTCACATGAGACATAAAAACATATAGTTCGTGTGGATTAGGTGAATTTTCTGAAGCGATTAATGAAAAAGATTTTGTGATCATAATTTATATAACATTGCATTAAAAGGACGATCAAAACTATTAAAATAAATCTATCTTATCAATATCAAAATATCATCAGATTTATACTGGATCACAATTGTATGTAGATTACAATAAAATTTGCTAAAAGTATTTGTACTTTGCTGGCAGGTATTTGTTTCAAACATCCAACTTGGATTTAATGATTCACAATATAACTGGCCTTTCATTATAGAAAAAGCCAATAAGTTACATCTCATTGAATGGATGTGAAAACAAATATCAGGAAGAGTTTGACAGGAGACTTCTAAAAATATTATAAAATAGAATTATTATGGAAGATTAGGAGGAATGACTCCTTTAGAACTAACCCTTTCTGTAAAAGAGAATACAGAAGAAGATGCGGAAAAAGAATTTAGAAGAGATTCTGTTTTCATCAAAGTTAGCCTGGAAGATATCTTTAAATCCTCCTTTCTTAAAATATGTGACTGTGTATCAATTGATATTCGCACATGCTTTAAGAGACTTTACCCTCACTCAGAAGTAGAAAAGGAAAGTTCGCTTAAGTTCTACTTAAAATTATGTGGGCTCGAGAGTAAGACCGATATGCCTTTTAACAGATTATGGAACTACTATTTTAAGGTAAAAGAATGACCTTCTGATAAAATTGCTAGAAATATACATGAAGTAGTAAATTATTGCATTATAGATGCATTACATTGCCAGAAACTTGTAATCAAACACAATATAATTAACGATTATAGAGAAGTTGTTACTATAGCTTATGTATCTTTATTTGATACACATTATCATGCAAATGAAATAAAGGTAAGAAATCTTTTAGGTGTTTATGCCACCAAATGCAATATGATATTTAGTACAATTTGCCATAAAGATAAAGAAAAGGGAAAATATCCTAGAGCATATGTTTTTTCTCTAATAAAAGATATTGAAAATAAGCATCCCATTATAGGTCTTGATTTCGCCTCATTGTATCTCAGCTTAATCATGGCTTATAACCTCTCACCCAAAAATTAATATTAAGCCATAAAGAGGCTGATAATATACGTGAAAAAGGAAATGAACTATATGAGATTAAGTTTTCATTTAATGGTCATATTCTTAATGCCTGATCTGTTTGTCATGGCAATTGTTCTGAGAAAAAAGAATTATATCCTACTGTTCTAGAGGATATGTTTAATAAATGAGTAAATCTTAAATCAAAGTTTACCTTACTATGTAAAGAAAAGGAACGTCTTGAAAAGTTTATAAGCATCATAGAAGAAAAAGGTAAAAATATACCGAATGTTTTAAAATTGAAATATAATTCCCTATGCTTTGATTATAATTGCTTAAACTCAAAACAATCTGATCTAAAGGTATATATGAATACATTTTATGGTGAGACAAATAATAGTAACTCTCCATTCTTTCTTCGTGAATTAGCTGGAGAAATTACTTCAGCAGGACAATACAATATTGATTTTGTTGCTAAATTCGTTATAGCGAAAGGATTTAGGATTAAGTATAGTGATATTAACTCTTTATATCTTACCTGTCCAGATAAGTATTATGAAAAGTACAATAGAGATTATAATGAAAACAAGCTTTTCAAAAAGGCATATTAGAGTGAAATGGTAAAAATTACTATAAAAGTGATGGATGAATTTTATAACAAAGTAAATGCTTACCTTAGAATAAAAAATAGTACCTCTTATCTAAAGATAGCATATGAGGAAGTATTGTTTCCTGTATGTTTTACTGGTAAAAAGAAGTATTTTGGGATTTGACATGAAGAAGTAGTAAACTTTAAACTGAAAAACCTTTTCAAGAAAAGGATAGATACTGTAAAGCAAGGATAGTTTCAACTTTTTAAATTTATTGGAGAGAAGATTATGTGGGAGGCTATGGATATTAACAATACATGCTCAATTCATAAAATAGTTGAAAACACTCTTAGAGAAGCCAGTGAAAAACAATGAGATTTTAACCAATTTGTTGCAATGGCTATATGGAAGCCCAATAAAGATAATAAATGTATTTAGCATTTTATGAGTCAGATGAAGGAAAAAAATGAGAACATGATTCCTGATCCTAGTGAATGCTTTAGTTATGTAGTTGTGAAAGGTGAACGTTGTCGTGATGAAAATGGTCAGTTAATATCACGTAGAAATGCTGACTAATAGAATTTCCAGATATTGCAAAAGAATATGGAGATAGATATCTATTACTATTTAGAAAAAACTGTGAGATTGTGTGTTTGCTTTATTAATGATGATGAAAGATACCAACTGCTTTTATCACATAATATTATGCAGATTAAAGACTCAGATGAGAGGGAAAAGCGGGTTGATACGTATTTCCAAAATGAGGCAAAAAAATGGCTATAAAAACTTTACAATAAACTTTCTAGTTATTTCGATGATTCGTCTAATGCTGATATAGACAATATTATCAAATTATATAATTAAGTACTCTTAGTGAGATCTGACAATTCTAGCTAAGAAAACTTAGTCATAAGATGCTTTGTATAATATTATTTATATATTTTTTCTCGTGCAATAATACCAGCTAACTTCAATTTCTATATTCGATCTTCTGACCTCTGATCATATAACCTAGCAGCCTCAGCGAATATGTCTAGAGATGTAAATCTCTAGTCTGAATATGGGAGGTAAGCTATTAAAATCACGTTACAGATCATATGATTTACTATGTTTGTAAACTCGATTTTAATAGCAAACCTCCCATATAATGATCATTTTTTTTCTTCTGGTTTATATCAAATGCATCCCATATTCTTTTCCTGATTACAATCTATATAATCGTGAAAAGTAATAAGATAAGTATGATATATATTAACATTGACGACATTAAGGAACTTGCAATAATAGGAACTGCTTTTGCATCACCTATTGAAATGGTATTGGCTAAAGAATAATTTGGAGCAGTTAAAAAATTTCTCCTTTCACATTTGAGGTAGTTAGTAAGATGAAGGGACCCGATACCTCTAGTTTTAGCTATAGTGATACATCTTGATTATTCTCTATAGGAGTGAAAGTATGAGCCTAAAGTAAAGGTTGTGATGAATTATTCATAGGTGGGGTGGAGTATCTAATTCATTATACGAAGTGCCTCTCGGCTCTTTTTTCAACAATAATTCTTGAAGATGAGCGTTTTTCTCAAGTTAATTTGATTGTACTGAAAATAAAGAATCTATCGTCTGATTGTATATGTTATTTGATGATTCTATCCCTTTTTCTATACATTCTATTTCATGTTTTTTGAATTAAGGTCCTCATTTGCTCGCTCCAATTTGAGCCTAAGGGATTCTATTTCAAATGAGCTTATTTGGGCCAGCTTCTCTAGTAGTCCTCCTACTATATTCGAATCACATTCTAATTCCAGATCTAGCAACTTACCTTCCAATTCAACTATCTTAGCTTCAAGAGAAAGGATCTTAACCTTATCAAAGAATAAAGCTTTTTGCGTCAAAGTTGTCTCTTTCTTTAGTGTTTTAATATTAGATTTGAGCGATTTGATTTTAGCAGAATATTTGGCTTCAAGCTCAGTACAGGACTTCTGTTTAGAATCTTAGCATATTATATAGCAGAAAAAAAAATATGTTGCAATTTTTTGAGACTGCATAGTCCTGGAAATTTTAGAAGCACTTATTTTTCCATAAATACTATACATATTGATACATATTAGTGGACATTGAAAATATATTAATATACATTGAAAAATATTAATACAAATTAGTAGGCATTAAAATATATTAATACATATTGAAAAGTATTGATATGTACATATTGACATGCATTGATATTTATTGAAAAGTATTAATATTTTGTCTAGTATAAAATCAAGTGAAGATAGTAACTTGTCTTCATGATATATATTATAATGCTAAGGCAATCCTGTTATCAGAAGCTGATATTAAGGAAATTAGAGAATCAAGAGGTAAGATACCTAATGCATCAAAAAAATGGTTGATAAATTTTATATCAGACCTAAGCGTGTTTATGAAATATGGAATAATAAAGAATGCCTCCAACAAGGAGTTATTTCATTTTTTTCCGATCAGCCTATTTTGGATGAAAATTTTCAAACTAATAAGATAGCACAGACTGAGTCAGATATACATAGCCAAAATATATCTCCTTTTACAGAACTGGAAAAAAAAATACGCAATATTGAGGTTAAACTTAGTATATCTACCGATTTGGCTTCAGAAAGGAGTGTTATTTTAGGCGGTAAGGTGAAAAAGACTGAAGGGACTAAGCTGAAAGAAAAATCCAGGTCCAAGTCCATTCATATTTCTGAACCACCCATTACTCAGATACATTCTTTAAAATCGATTCAACCAATCTCCATGAATTTAAAAAGTTCAGATATAAATAAAAAGGAATTATATGCGTCACATGAGAAGATTATCAAAAGAAACATAAAAAATATAGCGAAAATAAAGAATTTATTAGAAGAAAACTCGCCTATTTCTGTTCAATAATTCACTACGTGGTCCTTATAGGACCCGTTCATGATTAGTGATAGGTAATAATTTTCTAAGCAGATGAAAAAAGAGATAAGCTATCTGAGTAAGCAAACAGTATAGGTTATCTCTAGAAGATTATTAGATCAATAGAGAGAAGTTCGTCATAGCATGTCTGTAATCTTTCACAATACTCATTGATTTCTATGTTATACTTGAGAGTGGTATATAGCATTTTTTCAAGCTCTTCATAACTCACTTTTTTTTAATGCGCCATTTTCATTTAAGTCTTGCAAGTCTTGCGAAATACAGTCTGGGGTTGTGGAATTATCACATTCAGAAGTAATGTTTGCACAATTTACCTCAAGCTTATTCTTGACCTTATGCATAATAACTGGGATGATATAATCTTTTTCATTAAAGGGATTTTTAGCTCGTTGGTATTCCAATTTATTACGTATTTAAAAGCTGATTAGAAAATATTAGTGTAGGTTTGTGATATCTCATAACAATAAAATCTTCATAAATGATGTATCCTAAGACTAAAGTAATAGGCAAATTATGAACAACTCCAACAGATTCAATTGGAACTGTAGCAATATCACTGAGATTGTGTGTTTCAGATTTATCAATTTTAGCATCCACACGCTTAACGATATTTTCTGTTATGATAAGAGGTTCAGCTCTAGAATCAAGAGTCATAGCAGGAATCTTCAAACGCTTAATTTTACACTCTACAGTTGCAACAATTATTTTCAGCTCCTTTTTCTGAACAAAATCAATCTCCATTGGATCATCTAAATATTCTTCTTCTAGATCTGGTAATATATCTTTAGTAATTAGAATTTTATCACTTTGCTTTTGAATAAGAAGTGCTTGTTTTAACGTATCAGCTTTAGAATCTTAGGCAATAAGTACAGGAAAAATTAATTTAAGTTCACTTTGAATAATCTTGCGGATTGTATCCTCTAAAGTGCTTTGTTTAGCCTTATCAGAGTTAATTACAGGCTTCTCAATATCTGTCTTATCTTATTTAATAGATTTATGTGATTTAGATTTTTTCTTAGACTGCTTCTTTGAGGATGATTTCTTGGAGTAAGACTTCTGCTTCACTTTTTTTTTGTCTTAACTATATTAATATTAAGCTCACTTTCAGAATCAGAAGAATTAGAATCAGAACTTGAATCAGAATCAGAATTATTACTAAATGAGTTATCAGAGGAAGAATTTGAATTCAAATCTGAGGCCAGATCTAAAGCAAGATTAACCTTACTTTTTTTAGACTTCTTAGAGCATTTGCGAGAATTATGCCCAGTCTTACTACAATTAAAACATTTATGTTATATTTTTACAACCTTTTTAATGGCCTTAGCCACATGTAACTTTAACTACTTTTTTGTGAGCTCAGCAAGTTCTTCGTCAGAATCAACTTCAACCTTTTTTTTTAGTTTTAGTGGCAAAATAGGATTAGAGACAGGAACAAATTCTAGGATTTCTCCCGTAATCTATGGTAAAAATCAACCTATATTTTCATCTTGTAAATTTTTATACATTCTTGCAGAATGTGGTTAGAATTGCGATAAAGCCACTTATTGAGATCGTTAAGATTCTGAAGATGCCATTGTATTTTTTACCAAACTCTTGATTTCATTTTTAGTCATTCCACCTCCTGATTTATTAGTATTTACATAGGGTTGGATTCTGAAAAAACTGGAATAGAAGATGATGCATTCTTTTGAGATAATGTAAATTTTTCTGTTTTGGCTAAATTTTCTACAATATTATCATGTGTATCATGAAACTTAGTCATTATTTGAAGATTATACTGATTTATAGGACTTAAGCCATGAATTAATTGCTCTCTTTGTTATTCTGAAGTCATTACAGCTAATTTACTGATCTTTTTGATTCAGGCAGAAACTCTTCAATACCCATATCCCCTTACATAAGTTGACTAAAAACTACCATTTATTTTAAGTGTTAAACAGTTATATAAGCAGTTTTGAGTAAATATAAAAACTGGCTGAGTGTTATGTTAGATGCTATTATAACAGCAGGTAAATCACCACCAGTATTTAAGGCCACTGGCATATTATTTGTAGGCTCACCATCTGCAATAGACCAGTCTTCATTCCTTCCATTTGGAATAATATCAGCTCCAGTTATGACACCTGCATCAATTCTACCAATTTCCATACCAGCTTTACCTTGAAATTCTCCAGCAGTATTCAAACCACCAATTTGATTACCACTATTTCTGACGGCCAAAGCTCTAACTGCAGTTAAATTAGTCACACCTAAATTATCTAAGATATTACTACATTTCTAATTCTTGCCTCTGATGTGAGTTTCATACTATTGCTTAGCAGGTCCTTCAAGACAAGATATTAATAAACTTAAAGCCTCTGCTCTTCTGACGGTCTGACTTGCTTCAGGAGCTACATTTATTTGACTAACTACTACATATCTCTGAAAATCTCTAAGGAAATCTTCTGGATCTTTTCCAGGATGTCCATAAAATATTAGGAGTCCATATCCTACACTTCCTATTTGTTGTATATTTGGTGAGTTATTCTGTAACGCTAAAATTTGTCCCTGCAAATTTAAAATATTCTGGTCTCTTTGCCTAATCACTAGCTAGAAAACAAACTTCTCACATAGCAATTCACCAATGCAGATTTGTTTTCTTGCTATAATAACTAACATCCTATTAACTTGATTTTGGGCATTGGTCTGCAACTGTCAGATATTTTGCTGAAGATGGTTAGTATCTCGCTTATATAATAGCTGTTTAGCAAATTTTTCTTGTAATAATCCTTGAACACGCTTATATTTATCCTGATATGAAAACATCCAGCAACAGGATTCTCGTCTCTCATTATTATAGGTCAACATAGCCAAGTCTCGCTCTTCTTGAGCATTATCTCTTTTTCTCAAAGTTCTTTCAACCTGAATACGAGATTTATCTAATAAACATTGTAACCGTAAATTCTGATTTCTGCTATCATTTAACTGATTTCTAAGATCTTCTACCTGCCAAATTGAATCATTTAATAGGTTCTGATATTGATCCCACTTAGTTGTGATATTTTGAAAAGTAACCTGAATAGTATTTAACGAGCCTCTGATTCTATCTATAATATTAGCAGGATTTTGCATAGGCGTACCAGCCTCTAATGTGATTTTTAATTCGATCTAACCCTCTATTAACATTAGCAATAAGATTAGTCGTTGCTATATCTAAAACATTTATTGGGATTTTTTTATTTATGAGAATCTGAATTCTCACTTTAAGATTTCCAACCTTATTTTCGAGCTCTATGATTTGGCTATTTTGAATGGACCTAACCTCATTTTTGAATTTTTTATCTTATTGTAAAACCCTAAGCTGTTTTTACAAATCAGATATTTCTAATTTAAGTTTCTCTACCTCTTTCTCATAGACTATGATAGTATTATCCTATAATAAAATAGTTCAATAACATTGCTTAAGCTCCTTTACAAGGGATCGAATTTTTTTCTCGTAACTCTTATTAATAAAAATCTCATCTCAAAGCTCATTACGAAGCTCCTGATTTGTATCTAAAAGTTATAAATATGCTGAATCAAACATGATATTTTATCCTAATTTATAGTACCATCATAATAATTTTACTTTGAGAATGAGCCAACCGCAAATTGTAATAGATCCTGATGAGGTTCAGAGAATTAAAAAAAATATCATATTACGTGAAATATATTATCGCCCGACTGGTTATCATTCCAACTCTAAATCTTTGAGAGATGCATGTAAAAAAGAGGGGTATCAATTCCACCTAAGTGAATGCAAAGATTTTTTAGAAAATTAAAAGTCATATTAGACTAATAAAACCTCTCTAAAATACATTCCTAGAGTCAGCTATAGGCGAATAACATGACCTAACTGTATACACTAGTGCGATATACTATTTCTCATACATGATCGTCATAGAGGTAAAAAATATAAAGCAGTACTTAATATAATAGACTGTACCTCCAGATATAAAGTTTCAGTTTCGCTTAGATCGAAGAAAAGTTCTGAGGTTGTTAAAGTATTTAGGAAAATATATGGAAATCAAAATAATCCACTGATATGGCCAAAGCTTTTATAATGTGATAGAGGTCATGAGTTTATGGGCAAGACCTCCTGACTAATGTAAAAGCATAATGTTACAATTCGAGTGATTGGCCTATATAGTTATAGAGGACTTGCTTTTGTGAAGCGTTTCAATCAAACACTCTCAAAAATTCTATACAAGATCCAATATGCTATTGAATCAATAACTTCTGATCCTACATTAATAAAAGTATGGGTTAGATATATACCAGTAGTTATTGATTACCTAAATAATTATCCCACGTGTTTTATTTGAGAACTGGGATTAAAAAAGTGGGAACTTGAGCCAGAGAAAGCCATTACTTTAGAACAAGTCGAATCTAGACCATCTACAAAATATAAGCGTCCAGTTGGACAAGATAAAATAAGGTTAAAGAAAGGAGATACCATTCGCTACCTACTTACCAATGTGAAATAGAAGAGTGGAATGGAGAATCAGAAAAGGGTAATTGATCCTGTATGCTTGTCAAGTCTTCATAAAATTTGAAAAGTTATTCTCATAAAGAATGAACCAGTTTTATATTATCTTGATAGAGAATATGCACCATTTTGCGAGTTTGTGTGAGAAGAGCTCATATTAATAGCTGATCCAGAAAGGGTTGGTTATCCATAAAGATGGTTACCATAATTAAAAAAATAGCGTAATTGAGTTACAACTTATGACGCAATTAAATTTCCTTATAGCGCAATTAAGTTGCAACTCAATTGAAATTTGAAAATAATTATAGAAACCATCTTTAGTTATCCACCTTAAAGTATATTATCTGTAAATTTCATTTATGCTTCTTCCAGTGAGTTAAACCAAGCTATTGGTTATGCTGAAAAATGTAGTGGCCAATGCCTAGAAAGGACTAGACAAGTAAATAATTATAATGTTTATCTTTAGCCCTGTGAAAATGGTACACATCAATGGGAGTATCCGTTAAAATACATCATAAAAAAATTTGAATGGTGTCCTTTGTATCATCATTCAAGCAGTGAATGCCAATGCTGATATATTTTTGAGGATCTACTAGGTAAGAAATTTCTACCATATAGACCTAAATTTTTGGATGGGATGCATCTCGATAGATATAACGAGGAATTACGTTTTACATTCAAATTTTAGAGTTATCAATACTATTATTACAATAGACTATATCATCGAGAGAATAAAACTTTAGAAATACAAAAGATACGTGATCAGAAGAAGTGGAATATTTGCAGGAAATAAGATATATGCCTTATCGAAATTCCCTATATCACTGATCTCCTGTCCTATATCAGACATACTCTAATTGAAAAAGGATTCTTGAGTGGAGGGAAGTCTAATCCCTTCTTTGATCAGTTAATTTTAGCGAACTGAATTCACTGAAATTTCGCTAAAAAAATTTACTTTGCTTGATATACTATTATCAATATTTTGTTTAGGAAATATGAAAGCTGAAAAGCTTGATCTAGTAGACAAAATTATTCTCTATATCGATGAGATTAAAAGATGTGAAAAAATTTAATTCACTAAATTCAACTCCTTAATGGCCCTTTACAATATTAGTTAGTAATCAAACCAATTCAGAGAAAACTAACGAAGTTGTGAATCTATTATTGAGAAATAAGCTATATCAGATGTTTAATGGAAAAAAAGATGGCACTAGATATATTTTGAATAATGATCTTATTTTGATCGACCACTATCTTAATGAGCTGAAATACCTATATCTCAAATCTGGATATCAGATAATTGCAAATAGCCCAAAACTATATCGTGAAGATATCACATTCTGAGTAATAAAGTCTGATAAAATTCTAAAGATAGATTCGTTTTCTCCAGAAAGAGGAACAGTTGTTATATTTGAAGACCTATGTGCCGATTTGAAAAAAGTTCAGGAGAAGATTGTTCCTTATTTTACTGAAGAATACCACAAAAATATAAGCCCAATCTATATAACGTAGAGTTTTTTTGATTGTCTGAAGCTAATATCGTACTCTTCAATGGGTCCATCTCAAATGAACTAGCCTGTATTTTTCACCTATATGCCAATGATTAATGTAGCATATATATAAATGTCGATAACTATTTGTATGATCAAAACTTCATTGTCTTCGATTTGACAGTACCCTGAAATTATTCTCACTGGATACGAAAAGGATGAGATTAAATTTTTGAAAAAAAATGATATTAAATCTTGATCATAAACTATACCAATGTGCAGGTCAAAATGTATATTTTTTCCTAGTTTCTAGATCATATTCAGATTCATTACGCCTCTTCGCTCATAATTTCCTTTCATAAATGCTAGAATATATTTCCAGTTCTATAGTCAAATCACTATGCTTCATTTTGGAAAGGATCTGATCAATAAGAGCAATAATTTTTCTATCTTTAGCAGAAATAATATCCTCCAAATTCTGGCATCTATTCTCTAATAGGTCAATAGACTTTTCAGCTAATGTAATAGCTTTTTTCGTATCAGGAATTATACTTTTGAAGAAAGCTATTGAATCTAATAATTGGGTAACTTTTCCGCTACTCTTCTTCAAAGACCTGGTTATGGCTACTTTACGAGATTTATATTGCTCTTGCAAATCGAGAAGCTCTTCAATTTTTTTTTCCAATACCTGCTTTGATCTACACAATTCCTCATTTTCTTGTTTTAACGAAGTTTCACAGTCGCTAGTAATAGGCTTCATCTTCTGACGCTTTTTTTGCTTAATATAATTTTCAACCACCTTATTTAACAAATCTTTTACTTCAGGATATATACTACTTACCTGTTCTAGCGATAATGAATGTTTTCATGATATAAGACATCGCCATATATCTATTTTGATAAAACGAGAAAGCTGGTTAAGTTGCTTTGAATAATATACGTGAAAAGATAGTGCTAATGCATCAGTCATTTATAGATAATTAAAAAATTTTGAGAATTTTACACATTCAGAAATTTTACAAGAATATAGTCATACACGTCTATTTATCGTGAGAGATCTGCTAGAAAACTCTGATCAAAATGCACATGACACCTGGCCAATGGTTAACAAGAAAAAATCATTTAGCAGGAGTGCCCCAGCACTGAAGAAATTTCGCTAAATTAATACATGATCATGTTTTTCATGATACAGATAACAAGTTTTTTATTAATTGTTTTCCAATTTTGCAACTCTAGCCTTAATTTTATTGTTCTCAGCCTTAAGCTCACTAATGCATTGTTTCAATGAATCAGTCTTACCAGAACTATCTATTTCAGATTGCATGATTACGTAATGTAGTATTAGTATGTTAATATTCAAAAATAAAAAATCATGTGACTGCAATTTCTGAGATTGCGTAGTTCTAGAGATACAGAGATAAAAAATAAATATATATCAGACGTAACCTGAATACATGAAATTTCTATACTAAATTGCTAAAATACATAATAAATAAAATCAGATCTTAGCCCAAGAATAGTTAAAAAATACACAATTCCCTTTATGAAGATGAAATTGTTGAGCTATCTTCTATTTATCTGTATGATGTTAATGAAGGTGTATGGTATAATAAAGACATGTTGACGATGATAATATTCTAAAAATCAGAATTGCATTAGAAAATATTTCTCTGACCAAAAGAATATTTATAGCTAGTATGAATAACAAATCCGTAAAATAAGCAAAGTCTTTATGAAATTTGCCAAGTCATATTCTCCTATAGGGTGTACAGGTATCTTGACTAAGTGTAAATGATAATAACAATGTATCTCATCCTCACCTTTTGTGATAACATTTAAATGTATTTTTCACCTTACAAAGTTTCTATATTATTAAAAAATCTTATGAAATATGGATCATGAAAAATATAAGAAAATTATTTTACCAGTAACCTGGATTCTAACGATTCCAAATTGCTCCTTCTCTGATTTACATCTTTTTTGAACCTAATATAATCCATTATTTATCTCTCGCCATAATTTTACCATATCATCCAATTCTTTTCATTTAGTACAAGATAATCGCGAGCATTCGACAAACATAAGTTCATAAACTTTCTCATTGTATTTAAACTCGAACATCATATTTGGTCGTCTTCCCATTTGACTATCGCCCTTTCTATTAGTACTGGTAAGACTTTGCTATTCTGATGTACTAATGAATGCAGTCTTTCCAAAAGAAAGATTTTTCAAAGCAGATCAGATTGCTAGTATTATCACATTTGTCATATAAGTGCCTTCATTAAGCAAATCTTCAAAATCTGATCTAAATGCTGAATTGTTCCAGACATCGCTTCTATTAATAATGAATCAGTGATATATACAGTAATAATTTTTCTTGTTATTACTTACAATGTATCAAGAATATTAGTCGCAACTCTAGTGAGTATCTTTACTGACTCTTTCTAAGAACTATTGTGCTTTAATTTATTAGGTAAACTTTCCGTTCAATATTCATTGAAATTTGCTATAAATCTTCTACATGTTTCTCAAATTATTGCTAAATTTGAAGGTATCATTCAACGCGATGACTTCTAGTAAAGAGAGCTGAATTAAGAACTTGATTGTTATAATTCTCAAAAATTATAAAGTACTTACTAAGAAAGTATTTTGTATTTTCTGTGAAAGGTTTCGAACTAAAGATGACACCTTAATTAGTTGCAACAGATGACAAATAAGTATCACAATATTGCAATGAATTGCAGCGTTATTAAAATTTAAATTGTAACAGATGATAAATAAGCATTACAATGTTGCAACGCCATCTTTATTTCGAACTAAGCCTAAATTGTCACTAATAACTCTACTAGCAAGTGAGTCTTTTCATGAAAGGTTAGAAGCAGTAATCGATCTCAATTCAAGTATTAATTCATTAAAAAGTGAGTATTATTTCCTTTATAACAGAATAACCAGTTAATAAAGAATTTAATCCTGAGAACATTATCTGCATATGCTTACCAAAAGTTTCAATCTCATATTATTCAAGTTTGCATCAATTTGTTTTGAGGTAAGAGGTTTCTCTTTATTCACTTTCATAAATCTGATATCTCGTAAGCTACAGACGCCTTTAAAGGATATATGAAACTATGACAATGATAGATTGAGTTATTATTCTCATAAACAAAATCACCTTTCAAAATTAATACACGCGCTGTCAGTTATCGTAAGAAAAATTATTGTCTTCACAGGGCACTCATGTCGACGATAACTTTTACATAGTACAATAATAACCACATATAGAAAGCATAATGCTACAGTATATTCACCCTCCATGTGTCTGAAGGAAATAGTTATTCCTTAATTGCAGGCTATTAGAATGTCTAAATTGTTATGCTCACTATTTAGAAAGTATTAAAGTTATGACAAATTATCATTCTATTCAACAAATATTTTTTTAGGTTCATTTCGTAAGAACTTATCTGAAGAGGTATTCCAAGAAATTTTTGTTGATATTCTGAACCTTGGGTATAAAGATTCATTGCCAATGAAATTGCTTGATGAACCATTTCTCTTAACTCTTCTTTCAGAATCCATGGATCCTCCTCTATTCTTTGATAGATAACTGAGGTGGTAGTAATGTATTCTTGCTTAGCAGTTACTAAAAAATTGTAAATTTTCGAGTATAGTTCAAAAGATATAATTTTGTGTTGTTAATATAGAATAAGCGACCTAAACATAAATTTTCCATACTGCCCTTTTAAATGCCACTATTTCTCATTCTCTTCATGTTTGGGAAAGAGATAGGAGAAATATGCAAAGTACTTTACACCAAATTTTTTTTTGAGAATAAGGGCATGCAAATATGCATTAAAGATCTTAACATTACATCATATATATTTTAATGAGAATTGAAAACGTGTTAATTTATGTCGCATACTGTTCTTTTACTGTGGCTGAACAGTATATTATTTTATGAATACTATAATATTTGGGATTCTGTAGCCATTTTAACATGTCAAGCCAATATGTATCTCTAATAACTATATAGCTTTGCTGATATAATAATTTCTTAACAAGTATGAATATTGCAAAAGATAATCATTACCATAATTAGGCTCCCTTCTCATACATCCAATTATTTCTTACTGGATAACAATGTCCCTCATCCCCATAACAAATATATCCTGGTTGTTCTGATTCATTTTTTATATTTAAAAACTTCATATCATTGGAAGTATTATCATTTTTCACCGTCTCTCAAACTCATTTTGCCAAAAATTCAGGACTTTTCTTGTAATTTCTATAAGCTTGCTAGATAACTGTCATATAGAAATTTTCAAAGCCATAATTATAGTAGTATTTAGAAATCAAGAATCCCCAAGATCGCTTCATTGATCTTCCTGAATAATACTTCATTATAAATTAGAAGATCTAACTCAGAATAGACAAATCAGGTTTTTTATCCTACAAGTGGTATATTTTACAATTATATTAGGCGATCATGTATGCAATTATATAGCATAAAAAACAGAATATAGTTGAGATATTATTTAGTCAAAAGTAATAATCCACATTGTTCAGAATCGGCCAGTCAAAACAGTTAAACAATCGTGATTTCTACTCCATCTCTTAATCTTATTGTGATACCTTTTGGCTGATTAAGAGGTTTTGTGAATGTTAATAAGTTATTTTATTTCATATATAGAGATGAAATAAATAGTATGTTTGGAGTTGACAAGTGTGGTTCAAAAGCTTGTTGCTTAACCCTTAAATATCTAAGATCACTTAAAGGATCAGAACATTCTTGGTCCCAATGTCCCTGCATCATGTCCTTAGCTTCAATCAATTCAATGAATCTATGCCATGTATGATTTGGTTGGCTTTATTTCATTAACTTGAAATGGTTTTCAGCAACGAAAGCAGATTGCCATATTGTTTTTATAGATTTTAAAATGATAATAAGAATGATATTATTTGTCAAATTTGCCTTCACCAACTCCTGCAAATAAGCAGAAACTATGGTATATGCTATTTTCATTTTGTGATAATAAATATTGGAAAGCATTTTTAACTTGTAATTCTCACTACACTGAAGACTTTTCTATTCTCATTATTGATAATTTATCATAGATTTTTTTATTAGCAAGAAATTTTTTGAAATCCATGCTACCATAGTAATTTTCAAGATATATTCTATAATATTCTATATCATATCTAGGATGGTTACTGATAGGCTTAGAAAACCTCTATTCTTTTTTATCAATAATCATATTAATATTAGTAGCGCTTGCCAAGCTAATAATTATAATATTTAGCAAAATATACTGAATTTATTGTTTTATAGTATTTTAGCAAATTCTATCTATTCTTAAGTAACATATACTATAGAATATCATCATTCAAATTTATATGGATTTGCTAATTAGCGGTTAATTAATTTGTAGCTGATTTGAAAGACTATATATTACTAAACCCAAATTTATTTTTCTGAAGGCAGATTATGTAGTTATTCGTTTTGCAAAAAAATAAATAATATCATGGATAATTTATGAATATAGTTGAGATAAATAACACTATTATTTAGTTGAAAGATATTAAGTCTATTTCCTTGCATTTTTTTCGCAAAAAAGCTTAGTATTCATCAACATCAATGAAGCTAGATGTATTTGCATTACGTTGCATTAATGTAACAGGCTTTTGTAGCAATAGAGGAGGAATTTACCCATTTAATATTTCAGATTTTTGATCGTTATCATTGGTAACGAAAATTAGTGAAACCATTTTTTACTCAGCATTAGTAATACAAGCTGGCTTAAAATTTGAAGTACTTAGCATAGTATTTTTTGCTACAATTGCTTTATATTATGCATAATTTTCATAGCTAACCGTAAAATTCGAATCATATGATACTGATGCTAACTTATCCTTTTCTGAGTGTGAAGTTGATTGGGAGAAAGCTCTAGATAAAGATGATTAATTTTAGCCTCTTTTTGTAATATGTATTGTTTATATTGCCAGATTTGAAATTCCCTTCTATCAATAGTTTGGAGAATTTTATTTCTTCTTACATGTTCATTCGAAATAGTATTTCCAGAAATACATATTTTCAAGTAGCTATCATGACTGCGATAGTTGCTATAAAATGTTTCAGGTATGAAAACTAAGGAATCACATACACTACAATATATATAATTTATTCAATTAGTGTGGACTTTATCATTTTCATAAAGCTTTTCATATATTATAATATATCCATTCTTAGAAAGGATTCTTGAATTCTCTTCAAGTATTTTTCTAAATGGACCACAGATATGAAAGCATCACATTTCTGGTGTTTTGTGATCACGTCTTTTTGTTAAAAATAATATTGCATCAAGTATTCTTATATATTCTTCAGAGCTTCCATAAGTATTATTTGCATCAATTAGCTTAGAATAACTTCTACTATCTAAATCTATATTAGCATTTTGCTAGATTATAACAGAATATAATAATTTTAAAGTATTTTATCGATTTTAGCTGATTTAGTAATATTATACTCTAATAAATATCAGATTCAAATTTATACGAATTTGCTGGTTAAGCAGTTTTAATAATTTATAGTGATTAGTTAATTCGTAGCTGATTTAAAAGACTACATACTGCTAAATCCAAATTCATTTTATTTGATTATAAGCATATCAGAGATCCTCTTTCAGGCTAAGCTAATTTTATATTTATATGCAGTTTGTGAATCTCTCGTAATTAACAGGAGATTAGCCAGAGGCATTGCATTTGATATATAACACAAAAATTTGGCTCTCAGACAGTTTCTGGCACTTTCTCGCAACCTTTTCGCAACTTAAATTATAAGAATCTGCCAATCAGATTTTACCACTCTTGATCTATTTACATGATAGCTAAGCCACCGTTATTAATCATTACATTGATTAATTAATTTACCTCATCATGGTTCTAACACATTACTCGATATTTTTTTATAACAACTACCCTCTAGAGAATCTTCTCATCATGTCAAAAAATCAACTATGGAGTTCTCTGACACTCAACTTTGCATTCTCATTAACGAACAAAAAAATAGAAATGCAGAGTATCATGCTACTACAAATAAGAAGAAGTATCTCTTTTGGAACAAGATTACAGAAAAAATAAATGATCAAGAAAATACTAATTACTTCACTGGTAATAAATGTCATAAAAAATTTTTAAGCCTCATGAAAGCTTTTTATGTAAGTAAGCGATTACTTAGATTTTATGAGGTATCTTAATAGCAAAATATGCTTATTATTAATTTATTAGATGGCAGAAAAATATAAAAAAGGTACTGGAGACAAGAAGAGCTTGGTTGGAAAGAAAATATATAAAGAGTTTTTAACGTTATTCTGGTTAAAGCCTGATATATTTCTGTGAAAAATATTTTTTTGTGTCTATTTATTAATACATTCTAATTTACAGAACTATCCTTCAATCAACAACATAATGAGAGTATTAGAAAAAGTGGGACGAACTCATCTTCCTCTTCAAAACAACCTGAACGCTTCCTAGGAGGATCATTATCTCCAAAAGTTGTCAAAAATTCTAAAGAAACATCAGTAACACCATCAATTGTCAAACCTCTTATCTCTACCTTTGGCGCTTTCAACAGGCCAGACACATCTACTCTTCCATTCTTCTCTCAAAATGCGAATATTATTAATGTTACTATCAATAATAATTTCATTGGTATTCTAGAAGAAGACTAGAGTTTTTTCATTCCTCTAATATTTACTGCTGTCTGCTAATGCAAAACATTTATAGCTGTAATAAAACAAAAGCAAATGTAATATTCATTAATTTCAATTGTATAATAAAAAATAAATTCATTGATTAAAAAACACTAGGCGGAACTATTTAAAAATAAAAAGTACTTTTATTGTAAATTGGCTGGCCAGGCCAAAAAAAAAGCTAAGTGTTTGAATGTTCAAACATATAAGAATTTGACATATAATAAAATTTGTTATCCCTTCATTCGCTACAAATTTATCTATTATGTTCCTATTTATCTATTATAAGAAAAAAAAAGATCACACAGACTAAAAATAACTATTGAAGAAAGAATGACATATATACAAATTTATCTAGTATGACATATTATTGTATGTACAACATAAAGATATAAAGACATAAAAAGACATAAAAAAAAATATAGCTGAAGGTGCTATACATAATCTATAACGCTTTACGCTATTGCATTTTTGTTTTTAAGAAGTTAAGTTCATCTTGTATAAGAGACGAGATCATATCTGCAGAATTCTATAAATTTTATCATTTCCTATGAAGTTAAAAAGGTCGTATATCTTACTTGCCTTTTCCATTTTTTTCTTTACTAATGTTAAAGGTATACCAGGTGGAAAATATCTGTGTACTTTTTCATTTAATTTCTTTCATACTCTTTTCTGCTTATTTTCCATTAATTCATTAAGACGGATGGTCAGTGCTAGGCTAATTCATAATAGGAACAGATTGTATGAGATTCTGTTTTACCAAGTTTTCAACATACTTTACGGAAAAGATCAGATGGTTTGTCTTGAGAAAGATTTTCTAATGGAATGTTATCATCATTCATTAAATCTGTCTGTAACTCACGCAAGAGAGCCAATAGTTTCTGTTCTCTGCACATGTCTTTAAAGCTGAGTAATTCAAGTTGTTCATAATTGTGATCCTAACACACTGAACAATATTCTTTGCAGATTGAAGATGCACAACAACATCTAATATGGAAAGCATGCCCATATGGAAACAAGGCAAGCGAATTTATAATCTCCTTCCTACATAGTAAACAATGCTGAAGTCTTTCAGGAAAAAGATTGGATGCCACTCTGTAAAATAAATTTGATAAAAGTAGCATGATAGATTCTTGAGACGCCATAAAGACATAAAGAATTTATATTAGCCTATTTATACTTACAATACCTATGGTAATGGATTAATAAAGCTATTCTAAAAAATAAGCGTAACAACATCATATCATATGATAATCGTGAAGACTCTTCTCACTTCCAGTCAATAGAATCAGACTAATAATTCAATGATGTCTTACTGCGCATAGTATATTCTGCAGAATTGCATGGCTTGATTCAGTATCATGTGGTATATCAAGAAATTTGCATGAACAAGTGTTTAATACACATTTGATGTCCGTCAATAAAGTGAATGCTATATTTATTTTCCAATATAATTGCACGCATACACCACTCGTATATGTAAAAAAAATAAAGCCTAACTAATTTTTGTCTATTATATAACATTATTATATATAACTACGCCTAAACCATTTTTCCACTCTATTAATGATACTTATTTCGGTATTAATTAAAATAAACGACTATCTAGAAAGAAATGTACAACCACAATTGAAAATAAGATATTTAATCTGGTGTCCTATTCATATTCAAAACGGGAATATTTTCCATTGTAATTTGATGACGCTTTCCTAACATATTACTTCAATACAATTCTTTCACTGACTTTTCAGTTTGTAGTAATTTTATCTGCATAGAATTATTGTATATTAAATAAACAATTCATGGGTTAATTATAACAGTAAGATAAAAATAACATACACTCCCCTTCAAAAAATATCCGACCACTTGCTGATCATTTACCGATCATTTGAAATTATAGCTGATTTCGACGTTTATTACTTAACAATTTATTAATAAAATTTTTACA
>CAJVPQ010000793.1:0-23175 GCA_910591825.1 Funneliformis caledonium
TACTGTACAAACATTTTTAAGTTCAAGGTAAGAATCACTTTCTAAACTTGTTTGATATATCAGATTTAAATTTTCATTCGACCAATTTTCCTTGTTTTCAATCAAAATAGATTGTAAATAAGGTATTAACTCCTGAAGATCTAATTCATTGGCGACAATCAAGGTTTTAAAAATTTCCGAATCATCAAAACCATCCAAAGAAAGCCTTCCTCCGTAAATGTATCTAGAGATTAAAAATATTAATTTGCGAAATTTAAAAATAGTAATATCTTATAATTAATAATTAACTTTATTACAATTTACCTTAAAATTATTTGAAAAATTTCAGGTGAAAGGTTTGGGAATGTAACATGCACCAAAGTTTCATCATTCTTCTTTCTATTTTTTGACAAAACTCTTCAAAAATAAGGGGAGCGATAATATAAAATGTTCATATGAGCTCGAAATATTTTCACATGAGGGTCATTTACCAACTTCAATAGTAATATCATAATATTCGTCATCTTCCAAAATTTCTAGAAAGTTTTGGGTTAACTTTGGTAAACATTTATCTTTATCCATTTCAATTGATTTTTTTTTCTAAAAGAAATATGTGAGAATAATATATTTGGGAATTAATACCGGTTTTATACAGTTTGATTAATCCAAATCTGGCAGGTTTGACGAATGATGATCTCAAGCAATTATTACCTAGCACTCCGAAAAAGGTTATACCCAATTGTATTTATCTAACTGGATAATTTTAAATTTGATTATACGTAGATGAATTTTTGTTCTTGCGATTATCCCCTTGCTATGTGCTATATAAAATGTGATTTGCAGCATTTGTCTTAAAGAAAGTACTTATGCATTATTAAATATAAGCTTTAATTTATTTCTATGAAAAACCGGTTTTTATTTTAAATTTGATTTAATTTCGTTTATAATAAATTCTATCATAAACGAAAAAACTCAGCCCATCATAACTATTTCATAAATATGATTACAAATAATGTTTGTAGAATGAAGTTTCGTTAAATATTAGATTGAATTAATTACTATTAAATTACGACTATTGAGCTCTTTAAGCGGCTTACAAAGCTTAGCTCTATAAAAAATTAAGAAAAGTGAAGCGGTCAGTCTTTTTTATTTTAAAATTAAATTTCAAAATTTTACCTTGCTTTTTTATTAAGAATCTGTTAAGTACGGAAACTTGTCAAAGTAAGAGAATGATAATCTCCTTTTTTAATTTTTTTTATATAAAATAAATTTACCATTTCTTCTTTGATAGTCAAGGAATCGTCACTACCATCGCGTTCGAAACGTTTCGCATGAAGGAAAACGGTTTTAAGGGTGTTTCTATGACTGGATTCGACTCTGAGATAGTTTCCTTCATTAAAACGTTTTTTGAACGCTTCTTATTGAAAGAAAAGCGTTCGGTGATCGGCAATAAAATTATGAATAAATCGCTCCAATCATTTGAATTTGTGCCAATATTTATATTTTATTCAAAGCTCCGCTCGAATTTATTTCGTATTCTCAAAATGCACCCATAGCTTTATACAAACAAAAAATTACTGTAATCCCAATTTTATCCCAAATGTTTCAAAATTAGATTGAAATATTAGATGAAGAAGAATATTATGACATTACAATTGAAGTTGTAAATAGTCCAAATGTGAAAATATTTCGAGCTCCATATACTACCGTTCTCTATAATGATGACGCCTAGTCCAGATTAAATTGCCAAATATTTCACCAGAGATTTTACAAAGTATTTTAAGGTAAGTTATGTTTTAAATTATTTGTTATATTTTTTTAATTCAATCTAATTAATCTTATCGTTTAATAATGTACATTATGGTGAGGTCATTTCATTAAATGAACGTGACGTTTCTAATACCTAAAATATATTGGTCCTTCTGACAAACCAAGGATTGTTTTATATTTTCTTTTAAGAATAAGAATAATTTTAATGAATTCCTTTTAAGGCTCGTGAGTGATCAAGCGTTGGCATTATTTACCACAGTAATTATGGTCACTCTTTTGATAATGATATTATGTTAGAAAATTTTTATTATAAATATGGAAAATATGATTACAATTGTTATAATCATGTAATTATCATAAGAGATGGCTTTTTTTCAATAATACAATTTGATTTAAACAAACAAACTTTTGAATTATTTAGTATATTAAAACTTTCAAAAAGTTCATGGACATTGCATTGTTTAAAATCAACATCCTTTCTTAATATTTAAAACCATGCAAGATTTCTGCAAAGTCAAAGCAAAGATTTTTTTTTTTTTTTTTTTTTTTTTTTTTTTTTTTTAATTTATTATATAAATATTTTGACGCGGGCTTAAAATATGTGATCATCATGATGCAAATGATTGTTTGGTCATAGATCAGTTCAAAGATAATAATAATAAATAAAAGAATTTGAAAGTTGAATGACAAACTTTCTTCGAATATTCATAATAATTCAATTTAAAGTTCGAATTAATTCGGATTATTCGAATCATTCGAATCACAAAAAATTCGAATTGATTCGAAATCATTCGGATAATTCGGATCACAAGAAATTGGAATATACTATGTCAGTGAATTTTATTTAATAATTATAATATTACTTAAATTTTGATTATAAAAAATTAATAAAAAATTATTTAGATTTAAAAAAGTTTTGAAAATAAGGTAATATACATATACGACAATAAAATTTTATTAAAAAAAAAAATGGTAAAGATGCGAATTTCGTGATATTCTGCTTACAAAAAATTCGCGCGTGTTAAGAAGTTTTATTAGAAGACATTAAAGTTACGAATTATTATAAAAAAATATCTATATATATACGGTATATGTATATTAAAAATCGAATGCTTAAATACCGCAATATAAACGCTGCGCCCGACACCCATAAAAATCAAATACCCTAATACATTTATTTTATTACTTATTAAATTTATTTATTTTTATTGAAATATTATAAAACTTATTGTAAACCTAAACTCATAATTTTAAAGATTTCTATTTTTTAAAAAAGAAGCAAAAGTTCTAAATAAAAAATAAATAAATAAAATTTTTCCTTCCTAAAATTCAAGTAAAATCCAGATCCAGAAAAGTATCTCAAAGAAAAAAAGAAAAGAAATGTAAATGATTTATAAAGACAAATAAATGAAAAATGAAAAAAACACCCTCCCAACTTACCTTTCATAGCCCAAGTCAAAATCCAGGTCCAGAAAGGCGTTCCCTAAAGAAAATAAGCAAAAGAACTGGTAATGACGTTCTAAAAACAAAAAAGAAAACAAAAAATCCACCACAACTTACCTTTATGGCTCAAGCCGAAATCTAGGTCCAGGAAGGCGACCCCTAAAGAAAAGAAGCAAAAGGAACGTTAATGGCGTTCCAAAGACAAAGAAGAAACAAAAACAATACCCCCACACCACTTACCTTCATAGTCCAAGCTGAAATCCAGGTCCAGGAAGGAGTCCCCTAAAGAAAAGAAGCAAAAGGAACGTTAATGGCGTTCCAAAGACAAAGAAAAATAAAGAAACAAAAGCAATCCCCACACCACTTTACCTTCATAGTCCAAGCCGAAATCCAGGTCCAGGAATGCGTCCCCTAAAGAAAAGAAGCAAAAGGAACGTTAATGACGTTCCCAATGACAAAGAAAGACAAAGAAATACAAAAAAAAACCCACACCTAACTTACCTTCATGACCCAAGCCGAAATCCAGGTCCAAGAAGGCGTCCCCTAAAGAAAAGAAAGAAAAGGAATGTTAGTAACATTCCAAAAAAAAACCCAATTCCAACATACTTTTTAATCCAAGCCGTTCAAGTAAATTCCAAGTTCTTGTCCATGTCCGATCCTAAAGGAAAAAAGGTAAGTTTTTTTTTTTTAAAAAAATAAAAAGCAATACTAAAAAAAATAAAATAAAATAAAATGACCGGATTATCTGATCAATCCGGTCATCCGCATAACGTCCGATCAATCCGATGTTATCCGATGGATCCATCCGGATTATCCGCGATCCGTTTTTTGATCAGATCGGACGACGGATTGAACGGATTTCACCGGAGCATACTCTAACCTATAGGACTTAGAGAAAATCCTAAGGTTAGAAACTCTAGCGTGTAGAATCAACTACTGCAGCCTTTCAACTTAGATGTTAAGATAACCGAAAATGAATCCGATGATAACACCAAATTGCATTTTTTAGTCTGTAACAAATTTTTTTCCTATATTTTCAGCAACATCTTTTCCAACCTAGCCTCCTCCATTATTGTTAATAAAATTCATTAAATTGATCCAATGCATTTCTTGGTATTGGATAAAACTCTGGAAGATAGAGCGTTGTTGATGATTTCATTAATAAATCAAATGCATTTTTCGAAGGTCGTTCTTCACTGAATTATCATCCAAATCAATAATTCTAATCTCTACAAAAACACCATATATTTTCAAAGCTTTATATACTTTACATTTATTCCCACTTTTTCTTTATTACCAAATTTCATTTTTCCAAAATATGCTTCGAAATTAACATTCCACAACTCCGGTTCAAGTGTATCAATAGCAAATGTTGTAAAAAAATCTTCAACAGTTATATTTTCATCTACCGGAGTACCTTCATCAAATAAAATAGAATTTTGTGTTTTATAATTAGATGAATAATTGGCATTTTAATAGAACTTTATGATAATTAGAATTAAATTTTTATTAAATTTATAAAATCAAGTTCATTTATATTTGACGATCATATGTATTGTTTGATCATATGTATTATTCGATCATATGTATTGTCCACATATAAAATTTTCACATGCTATAAAAATAAAAGCCGGGTCACCGGGTCATTTTCAAAATTTTGAACCGAAAAATTAACTTTGTCCGGCCTATTATAAAGTTGAATTGTAGTATTTGATCAAAAGCATACTTCACATTGTTATTGGAAGTCTTTTTTTGTTACTAATTACAATATTCCCAAAACCCAAGTTCTTATCTTTTTTAATTTTTTAATGAAGACAGTTTCTTGAAGATTAGCTTTACGCGTTGGACATCTTCGTTATGAAACTTTTGGTTTAACCATTAAACAAACAATTAACCGGTTAATAATTAGCCGGTTCCAATCACTAATTTGATTTTCATGTCTTTTTGTGCGACCGATTTCTCTAACATGAAAAATCAAATACGGAAGCTATATTCCGGTTTTATGATGATCACATTGGAATTTTCCTTTCCTGTCCTGAAACTTGTTTCACAAATTAAAAATTTTGACAATAAGATTAAATTTCGGCCGAACTTATGATAGTTAGCTCAGGTCATATGTCACACGACCTTCTATTTAAAAATAAATAAAATAAATTTTTTACTCAAAAAAAAAAAAAAAATAAACACTTTCACTTTTCAAAATGTTAACAACTACCGATAAGAAATTTAACCCTTATTTTAGTTGGTTAGAAAAAGCAAGATTAGATAATTATTTCAAATACTATAATTATAAAAATTTTACTAATAGGAAGCAAATCAGTTGTAGTTCTAATGGAACTGTTTCGCGTGCAAACTGGAATGATTCCGATGTTATTATGGTTTTGAAACAACCATTTAACTTAAATATTCATGAAATTGTTAACGAGGTAAACTATTATAATTACTTTAGTTATTTTTATTTTTATGTAAAAAGTATTAACTTATTTCTTAATAGATAAAAATGCATCGAGAAGTTGATTATCATCCAAACATTATAAAATTTTATGGGATATCAATACTAGAAAAAAAACATTTGTTGGTCATGGAATATGCTGATGGTGGTTCATTACAATCTTATTTAAAAGAAAATTTTATTAACTTAGAATGGTGTGATAAATACCAATTGGCATTTCAACTTGCGAGTGGCGTAGCGTGTATGCATAATGAAGGAATTATTCATGGTGATTTGGTAATGTATTTACACTTTTTTTTATTATCTTTTATTTGTCTATATATGATAAATTAACAAAATAATTTTGATTCATATAGCATGCACTTAATGTACTTGTACATCAAAAAAATATAAAGATTGCAGATTTTGGCCTATCTCGAAAATTAACTGATGCAACTATTTATTCAACAGACGTGTTTGGTGTTGTCCCTTATGTGGATCCAAAATATTTTAATAATGTCGAGAATAAAAATAAAAGCCGACATTATTATTTAAATCTAAAATCGGATGTTTACAGTATGGGAGTACTTTTCTGGCAAATTTCGAGTGGACATAAACCTTTTGAAAATGATGGATATGATGCACATTTAATTATAAAGATTAAAGAAGGCCGAAGGGAAAATATTATCAGAGATACTCCTATTGAATACAGTTGCTTATATAAAAGTAAGTATTGCCAACATGCAAGCATATTCTGAAATATTTAAATAATTTAACTGGTTAAATTTTTTATTAGAATGTTGGGAGGAAGATCCAAGTAAACGACCATCTATGAAACAAGTTGTCGAATCGCTTAATACAATAATATTTAAAGAGAATAATAATGTAATACATTCTGTTAATTGCATAGAAAGTAAATTAGAAATGTTAGAAGATACGAATTCATTATCATCAGAAACTGATTCCGAGTTATATATAAGTAAATTAATACATAATTTACAAGATTACCATTCGGAATCAATGAATAATGAATGTGATTCACATATAATATCACAAGCAAAAATATTATTTTTTGAAATATATGATATAGCGGATAGCATAAGTATTCTCATTGATAAGTTAATTGCACTTTTAATTCAAACACATGATGAAGGAAATGATTTTAACGAATCAAAGCATTTTATAAACCAATGTATATTTCTTTCGAACAAATATTCACATGATATTTTTGATTGGCTTAAAGGAAATGAAAATCAAATGGAATCAAAATACCTATTTTTCCTTGGATTTTTTTATTATAACTTTAAGAATGATAAAACTAAAGCTTTCGATTTATTTTTAAAGGTATCCACTAATAATTATCCTATTGCACAAGTTTATTTAAGCTTATGTTATAAAGAAGGATTTGGAATTAAGTCGAATAATAATTTGGCATATAATTGGATACAAAAAGCCGTAAAAAACGGAAGCATTTTTGGACAATTTAATCTTGGTGTTTATTATGAAAATATTGAAAAAGACTTTGATAAAGCCATTTATTGGTATCAAACATCAACAAGTAATGGAAATTTAAGTGGTTTATATAATCTAGGTAGATGTTATGAATTAGGAAAAGGAATTAAAAAATGTGCAAATAAAGCATTGGATATATACAAGGAATTATCTGAAAAAGAAGTTATGAGTGGAAAATATAGACTCGGAATATGTTATTATTTTGGAATTGGAACTCATATTAATAAAGTAAAGGCATTTAATATATGTAAATATTTAGCTGAGAATGGATATCAAAAATCACATGTATTTTTTGGTCATTTATATTATAATGGTGAAGGTACAGAAAAGGATTTAGAAAAGAGCTTTTATTGGTATCAAAAAGCAGCGGAAAATGGATATGGATTTGCACAATATAACCTTGGTCATTTATTTGAAAAAGGTTTAGGGACAATGAAGGATTTAAAAATGGCTTTTTACTGGTATCAAAAAGCAGCAGAAAATGGATATGGATTTGCACAAAATAATCTTGGTTATTTATATGAAAGGGGTATAGGAATAATAAAGAATTTAGAAATGGCATTTTTCTGGTATCAAAAAGCTGCAGAAAATGGACATGGACTCTCACAAAAAAATCTTGCAATATTATACTATAAAGGTGAAGGAATAGTTAAGAATTTTGAAAAAGCTTTTTATTGGTATCAAAAAGCAGCAGAAAGTGGTAATGTACTTGCATGGTGTAATTTAGCTATATGTTATGAAAAAGGTGAAGGCATAGAAAAGGATTTAGAAAAGGCCTTTTATTGGTATCAAAAGGCAGCAAATAGCGGTAATTTTGTTTCAATGTTTAACTTAGCTTTATGTTATGAAAAAGGTGAAGGCACAAAAAAGGATTTAGAAAAGGCATTTTATTGGCATCATAAAGCAGCTGTATGTGGTATTAAAGTTGCAATGTTTAACTTAGCTATATGTTATGAAAAAGGTGAAGGCACAGAAAAAGATTTAGAAAAGGCATTTTATTGGCACCATAAAGCAGCTAAATTGGGTATTAAGGTTGCGATGTATAATTCTGCTATATGTTATGAACAAGGTGCAGGAGTAGAAAAGAATTTTGAAAAGGCCTTTTATTGGTATCAAAAAGCAGCAGAAAATAATTATATTAAAGCACAAAATAGACTTGGTTATTTATATAAAAAGGGCAAAGGAATTGAAAGAAATTTAGAAACGTCCTTTTATTGGCATAAACAATCAGCAGAAAATGGACTTGTTTCTGCACAATATAGTCTTGGCCGTTATTATGAAAAAGGTATGGGAACAATAAAGAATTTAGAAATGACTTTTTACTGGTATCAAAAAGCAGCAGAAAATAGTGATATGCATGCACAAGCACAAGCTAAATTTGCACGATTATATGAACAAGGTTTAGGGACAAGAAAATGTATAGAATATGCTATTTATTGGTATGAGAAAGCGAAAAGAAATGGAAATCAAAAGGTCGAAAAAAGGTTGAATAATCTTGTAAAGCAGCAAAAGAGAATTAAAATCAAGAATAAAATGAAAATTTTGCTTTCATGATTGTTATTCTTATAAATATTCATTATTAGTAGCGTCAACTTTAAATTTGTATCATATATCATTTGTCTTGAGTCGATATTTAAAAACTACTATTAATAAAATTTATATACAATGCACATTTATACGAATGTGAGCTTCTATTAACAGCTCGTTTTTTCAAAAATAAAAAAATCCCATTAATAATAAATTATACCTTCGGGTAGTGTTGTGCTGGGAATGTCCCAGATGTGCTTGGGACAATTGAGACATAATGAGGGACAGTCTTACAATGCTTGGGACATGGAAAATTGACAACTCTGCCTTCGGGCACGGTCTCTAAAAAAAATTTTTCTTTGGGATTTTTCAAAAAACGAAGAGACACATTTTAACAATAAATCAATTTAACTATACTTTGTTTTAATGTCGCTTATTTATACGAACTTTAGAATTTGAGTGTTGTTATCAGGAAATGTTTCCTCCGATTACTATTCTAAATCCATAAATTAAATTATATAGGTTTTACATATAGGCTTTTTTTAATTAGTTCAACTGTTCGTTTGTAACTTCTTTTTCGTGAACATATGTAATCATAGTAATGTGATGTGGTTATTTACAATTAAATTTAAAATTCAATAATCAAATCATTTAAACTTTCAAAATTTAAATTAAGTTCATTAATTTTCGTAACCAATAAAATACTTTAATGATTTTAAAGGATATAATTCATCCTTAAAGATTTTATCTTCGAATTAAATAGTTATTATATTATAAATATGATAATAATGTATAGACACCATCAATCTTATTAAATTAAATTACCATAAAAAAATAAAATTAAGCCCTGAATAATGCGATAATCCATCCACATAAACGAGGAAGGAAATATTGAAATGAATAGATCAGAAACTATCTTATAGAGCCATTAGCAAATTACGACCTTATTCCAAATTAGGTTACTATAGCAAAATATCCAACCAATGCATTATTATTTTTACTCGTTACTAGATATCTTTTAATTATTATGCAACAAAATAAAAACATGCTATTTTTAACGTACTGATATTTTTTCAGACAGATTAAACTATGTATGTTTGCATAAATATCACTATTTAACGCATTACATCATTTGGATTAAAATATTATATATAAAATTACGATTATACATTAATTTTTTCCTTTAAGACTAGAAATTTGCACCGCAATTAAATAGCTCTTTAAAGCGACCAACATTCATTGGACGGTTTTTTTATGAATTTCGTTAAATTTTCATGTGATACTAAAAAATGAATTGAAATGAATAAATTAGCAAAAAGTTTAAAACAATGTTTAAGAATTTAATACAAATATTTTTACCTACTTTTGCAGTTTTAAATTTTCTTTTCCAATTATTTGTTTATCATTTCCATTAAGTATACATGAATTAGTCCCAGTTCTTAAAATAAAATTTCTAAAACAGGGTTCGATATCTTTTTAATTGGACGTGGATATATTATCTCCTTTATTATACAAAACCATGGAACAATTAGATAAACTAGTCTAACGTACCTATAACGACTTTGGATATGATATAAAGAGTAATTATTTTCTATGCAATGACAGAAAGCCATATTTATATTTACTAGTTCTAAAAAGATAGACATTATGATTTTGGTTTTAGCCCGCATCAAAACCACTCAATAATTTACCGACATATAGACTATAAAGTAAAAATTTTTTTTGATAGCTTCCTCCCTTTTACTCTTTTTACTGCAAGCGTCCATATTATCAATATTAATTACGATACTCAAAAATTTTTTTTCTCAAAAAAAAAAATGGACGTAAAAAATGCCAAAATCCCTCTACTTAGTCGTGCTGTGTAAGTTTTCATGAAAATTATTGAAGGGATTTCGAAAATGGTGGTAATTGTTACAAAATTTTATAACCAAGTTTAGTAATAAATCAATGTAATAATGTAATAATAGTTGCCGAAGCAAAACATCGTGAAGCCCTTGAAAAAGAAGAGCAAAGAATTGTTTCACAAAATGAATTGGGAAGTTACATATTTAACTTAGGTAACAAACTTGATGTAAGTTTTATTTAACATTTAAATTATAATACAGTATATAGTCTAATTATCCCTATTTGATAGGAACTACAATTCCTAACCAACTCAACGATATAATTCAAGATGCTATTATATGGCTTGAAGGAACCAAGAAGCGAATAAAAAGAAATTAGATAATAAAGGAACGCTCACTAATTTACTTACAATAATCCTTTGTTTATTATTTATAAATTGGAGGTTTGCTATTAAAATTACGTTACGAATCATATGATATACTATGTTCGTAACTCGATTAACCTCCCAAATATGCAAAAATTATTAAAACAATTTCTTGAATCCATTTAATATACCTATTAGATTAATTTTTATCTAAAACGAAATACATATACGAATAATTAAGATCAATGAAGTTTACATTTGCAGTTAGATGATAAAAATTTAAATATTTGCTCTCTCATAAGATAAATTTAAGGCTTGTTAGCATTATGTAAATACTTGCTAAAAAAAATAAAAAAGGTTAAAAAAAGGATATTGAGCGATACATCAAATGGAGAATCTAAATCTAATGTACTGTAATCGTTAACTATCCAAGCCTAAATAGGCACGTCATCATTATTGAATTAAGAGAAAATTAATTCGAAATTCCATACCCAATTTAAAGATAAAACAGGCTATCCATATGGTAAAATCTTTTCTGTTATAAAAAAAAAAAAAAAAAAAAAAAGAATTTAAAAATATAATAAATTGAACTCAAAAAATGTTTCTGTAAATATTTACATATATGCGCCAAATTGAAAAATCTGGACAATCCATGGCAAGCGTAGTATTAGCAAATTATTGTTTTCTCCCCAAATTAAATGAACAATAACAATATCATTAACAGATTTTAAAAAGATCTAATTCGTGTCAATGCTTATAGTTCTTTTCGTCCACCGTTCTACTAAGGTAAGTATAGTATTTTTAAATAAAAAAAGTGTATAACTAAAGAATTCTCCATTAAGACTACCTCCGATCCAAATATTCAAGGTCCCTACCCCTAATAAGGTTTTAAGGTTCTGACCGATACGTTTAAGTTCAGCCTAAAAAATAAAGAAACATTTCTAAAAGACAAATAATTAAACCCATTATCTGATATTGAATATTCAAAAACATTTTTTGGGCTCCAAATTTTTTTAAGAAATTTTTTCTTTTTTTTTTAAGAAAATGTTTAAAAAAAAAATTAGTTTTATATATCCATGGAAATAAATACTTCTGACATTAAATTAAGGTGACGGTAAATTATTAAAAATACCATTATATCATTATATTCTGGAATCTGGATTGAATGGGATTTGGGTCATTGGAATAGGTAAGAAGTTAGGTATTTAATTGCCTCAAAAAGTCTTGTTCGATTAATTGGATCAGGATTTATTAATGAAATATGAAAACATTTAGACGTACGACTTTCAAATATCTTTAATATATGCTTCATTAACATTTTAATATTCTTCAAAACGTAATAATTATAATTTACGCATCACGTGACATCTCAAGAAATCCTAAAAGACACCTTATTTACGTGGCACTTTTAAACCCTGTTTTTTCTCTAAAAACAAACAACACACTGATGAAAGAAATCATAAATCGAAATACCAAAAATTAAAGCAAAGAAAGAATGCAATAAAGAAAAAAGAAAAATAGAAAGAATTTCGTAATAGTAAGTATTGTTATTTCTATTATTACCAATTGATATTTAATTCTGTGGGAGTGATTCTTAAAATTTATTGTGAACCTTGGTTTCTTAAATATTGTGGAGAGTTTCACAAAATTTATTGTGAACCGTGGTTTCTAAAAATATAATTCTCATAAATTGCGATTTGAAGTTGAATTAAACAAACTTGTTCGATGATAAAATCTAATAAATATTATAAAGCGTTAAAAATATTGCCATGCATGGCTATAATTGTATAGATTAAGTATTAAATAATCTATTATAACTAGGAAACGGCAAGCCGTTGTTAAGTCCGGAGCTAAGGTTTTAACCAATAAAGGACGATGAATTGTATATCACGTGATTATTATTTCTTAACTAATATAATACAAAAAAATTGATATACGTGATGCAAAAAATTTCCCCGGTCTTTCGTTCGTTGCAGTGTCAAGAGTTCGCTTGCTTAACGACATTTATTTCAAGCAGTTTACTTATGAAAGACTTCAACGGATTCAGAGTTGCATAAGATTACAAGAAAGGAAGGCCGAAGAAGAAAGCCTAATTTCTATGATATCGAGAGAGTGAACAAAATTTTTTTTATTGTGCTATTTTTTAGTGATTTTTTTTAGTGATATATTTTTAGTGGTATATTTATTTTAGTTTAGTTAATTTAAATTTAAAAACGTAAACAATAACATGCTATTTTACTATTTTAAAGTTTATGCATCAATAGGAACCAATAATATTGATCGACTCAGGGGGAAAACGGACATCTTGAGTCAAACAGCGTAGAATTATATAGTCCTCCGCTTCGCTCCAGACTAATTAGAAATTCAATAATTCTCGCCTGCGTGTTACTTGGATAACTTCTATTAATAATATGTATGCTGCTGAAATTTATTATGATGTCTCCTCTCTGAAATTTCTTGGTGCTCACTTTGATTGGTTACTCGCTCTTCTTTTTCCTTATCAATATATTTTCAGGTTACCTATGCCTAGAAAGCAAAGAATAAATTACAGTTAATATAAACAAGTAATAATTAAGGAGATAGCTGGACGCAGGAATATACTAAAGTAAATTCTTATATAATAAATGAAGATACATATCCCGATTCTTCTTTCAAAATCAGTAGATCCTAATCAAAAATTTATATTGATAGATCCCATGAAAAAACGCATCCACCTTCAGAACTTGTAAGGATAAGTACCAACCTCACTAAAACAGGTACAAGAATGTCCCATATGTCTAAATTTATACTCATCAAATGTACCTTTTGTCTTTCAGCAGTAACAAATCTCTTGTAAGTAGCTTCAAAAAAAAGTTGTATTACTAAAAAAATAATCAGAAAAGACGCATCATGTTAGATTTTTAGTTACGCATTTTTGTCAAACCATCAGTCACATTATAGTGCAGCGATTTTTTGTTGATCCAGATTTATTTGTTAAAAAAATTGTAATACAAAAAATCATTTTCTTTTTGAATTTCTTGACTCTTACTTCAGGTTTGATTGCTTCGGTGTAGTGATCGAATATATATTATTTTAATAAATCTCAGAATTTTTATTTATTTTTACTTTTTTATTACTTTTAGGTTATTCACTTCTTTGGGTCGGTAAAAATCATTAACCATTATGAGTTGTAACTATAAATAATAACGCGTCTCAATATTTTATTGTAATCATGATCAGTTGTATCATATTAATAAAAATAACACGTCTCAATAATTTATTTTTAGAAATCAGTAACCATGAAGAGTTGTAAAAATAAATTATAACAAGTCAATAATTTATTTTTAAAAATCTGTAATCACATGATCAGTTGGATCAATAAAAAATAACGCGTCTCAATAATTTTTTTTAGAAATCAGTAGCCATGATAATAAATAATAATGCATCTTTCAATAGATCAATAGATCAGTAATGTAAATATAAACATTTTGCATTACGCGTCTTTGATTTTATTATAAATACTCTCCACCTCACCTCTTAAAAATTTTAACTTTCTCCACATCACCCCTCAAAAACTTTCAACATTTTTCCTTTACCCTTCCCTTATAAATTTTACCTTTCCTCTTAAAAATTTCAACATTTTTTCCTTTACCCTTTCCTTATAAATTTTACCTCACCTTTCAAAAATTTTAACATTTTTTTCCTTTACCCTTCCTTATAAATTACCTCACCTCTCAAAAATTACAACTTCTTTTCTTTTATTATTCCCTTTATTCTCCCTGGTATGAATTTTTTTATTGAGTTTTTTAAAAATGCATTACTTTCTTTTCTAAAGTTTCTTTTTGTATGTATTTTTTTTAGGAGACCATATACTAATATGAAAAACTTCTCTATTATAAAACTCTCCAGATTGGTTGTGAGATCTACTGATTCTGAAGATGGAGTCAGTTATATTCCTTCCATGTAACCAGTCTGATTTAGGTAGTGAAAATATATTATGAGATAACTTCAGTGTTCTAGTGTGATATGTATTTTTTTTTGAAATTAATTTGATTATACTAATTGAAAATTTTTCTAATAAAATTCTCAAGCAGTAGACAGACAGATGGATAGATGGATAGAATGGCAGAATCTGAAGAAAGAAAATTGGATGAGGATATTACGGCTAGTATATATTTTATTAAATTTTTTTTTTTGAAACTAATTGAAAAATTTTCCAATAAAAATTCTCAAATAGCGAACAGATGGATAGACAGAATAGTATGAAGTTTAAAATTTGAAGAAATTAGATGCGAGAATATTATGATATAGATTTAAATTCTTCCTTAAATTTAATTTAACTTTTGTTTTTGATTTTTTGAATAATTTCTAATTTATTTTTATTTTTAATTTTTAATTAGGATGGGATGGGATTTAGGAATGTAATGGACATTTATAGGAAGGAACAAAGATGCATTTATAATTGAAATATGGGAGTGTTTCTAAGAAAATCAGGTTCTGAGAAATTTTTGATTAAAATTAAGAGTTTAATACATTTTAATCTAATAACATCAAAAACTAAAATGCAATAAAATTCTCAATTTTGCTAAAAAATTTCCAGAATCTTATTTTCCTAGCAATCAAATTTATATAATAATATAGTCCAGTGCAAAAATGTAGATACACCAATATATTTATAGTAAAAAAATAAATTTTTAAATTTAATATAAACATTTAAACATTTTTATTTATTATATAGATTTTGAGAAATATTTTTTATATAAGTTTTATTAAAATATAAAATTTCTATAAAAATTTTATTAATCATCAATTTCTTCAATTTCAGAATATTTATAATCACTTTCAGCAATAAAATATCATCATTTGATTCTTTATATTCTATGGCTTTGTCAAGTGCTCTTTTCCAAAATTTAACAATAACTTTAGTGATAACCTTTTCATTAAAGACATGCAACAATTTGTCTCTAATAGTAAAAGATTTGGGTGAGGACTAGACCTAACAACCTCATCTTTAATAGTTGATCAAACTCCTTTAATTGGTTAGAGTTCACCAGAGTGTAAAACAAATTTTAATCATATTCTCTAGCTATCTTAATACACTTAAAAGGTATATTTGCTTTATTTTATTTTATTAACTCATATAATTCTGCATTAGTAGAATTTTCTAAAATATTAATACCAGCTGAAGTTAACTAAGCAATTAATGCATTCATTTTTGAGTTTGATGTTAGCACTTATTCAACTCGATGTTTGTAATACTAAACACTATCCATATAAATATTTATTAGCCTATAGCATTCCTTAATATTAGCATAGAGTTTATCAAAAAGATCTTTGAATATTTTAGCTGTAAAATTCCCATGATAGTCAATATGGTTCGCTGCAATATTAGAATTTTGAATAACTTTAGGAATATTATTTCAGATATTAGCATTTGCTCATTTTCTCCTTCTTGATAAAGGTAGTTTTATTAATAATATCACAATGTATGAAGTAAATGAAGTAATTGCTATTTTGATAATTTATGGCCATTTTCTTCAAGCTTTTATCATAAAATTTGTATTGAAAGTGAAATATTAGAGGTGTTTGCAGATATAATAAAACTTCGTAAAATTTTGGGAATATTATGGTCAAATGTATTTTTTGGCTGACCTAGGATTTTTTGTATTTGAAATTCTCCATTATTTTTTTATTTTATTCAGCAACCACCTACGCAACTATTACCTCTTCAATACTAAGAATTGCAGTAACTTTCTTGTGTAATAATAAGTCATGATGTTGCTTTTGGTATTATTAAACCTTTAAAAAATGTTGATAGATATTAAAAACTATCTTTCATTCATTATCAGTTAAATCATCTATGAGAAAAATAAAGTTTGAAGTTAGTAAGCTATTTAAACTTTGAACATAATCTAACCTTTCACATCATTTGTACACTTAAATAACAAAATTGTTAGATTTTATATCAGATGAGAAAATTAGATAATGATTTTTGTGTATCAATCTTTTTACACTGGATCATATTTAATAAAAAAAGTAAATTTTTTGATTAATTTAAATTAAAAATAAAATTTGATTTATTTATTTTTTAAATTTTTTGCTTCATTTGTTTGACATTATTATATAATCCTTAAAAATTTATAATGATAAATTATTTCTATTATTTCTATTTTGTTAAAAAAAATATTTTTAATATTTAAATTTATTTTTGAAAGTTTGAAATTAAAATCATGTTTCATAAATTGATTATTAATAATAAATGACCCATTTATATTCTTTTAACATTAAAAAATGTTTTTTACTTTTAAAAAATTTTGATTTTATATAAATTAGATTATAAATTTCTAAAAGTAATTTAAATCTATGAATAATTATACCAGATAATAGTAAACTTGCATAATTTCATTAAGTAAATTATCAGTTTAAGTTAGACTAAGACTGTAACAAACTGGTGTTAAACCTAAAATCATTTTAAACCAAGTTAACAAAACTAATAAACTTAATAATACAATTATCTCAAAGGCCTTTCCTAAGAGTAATTAATGATTAACAAATAAAACAATTTATTATTACAATTTACTTGTGTAAAAGATTATCACGATCAATCCTATAATAAAGACAAGAAGAAGATTGAAAGTATAAAATAGTAACTTTATTAACTTGTAAATCATAAGTTTAATCTCAAGATTTATTCAGAAAACTATCTAATCAAACTCTCTTTAACGTTAAAATTTGTTAGCTTAAAATCAACTTATAGGTTTATTTATATAATATTATTAACTAGTACTATATTACGCTTTTTGATAAGTATATATACTTTTTAAGGATTCATTAACAATTATTTATTCATTTTCATCCAGTTTATTATATTCCTTATTTTGTCTAATTCATCATATTTTTTATTATCATACAATTCATTTTCAAGTCTATTGATATCAGTATCAGATTCTTCTTCTTCTTCAAATTTATTTCTTCACCAAGTTCATTATATTTGTCAAGTTCATATTTATTTAAATCGGGTTCTTTAAGTTTACTATAATTTTCATCCAGTTCATATACCATATAATTATTATTACTATAAATATTTTTTCTTTTATTTAGTAATTGTAAGGATATCTTATCATAACGTTGTTCTAATAAAAAAGTGATATAGATTAAATAAAATATAATGATTTTAGAATATTTTATCAGCTAAAAAAAATAGCAAAAGAATCTATTTATACAATCAATTTATTACTAAAAATAAAAACAAAGAAAAAATAATTTAGTACAAACTAACTTTTTATATAAAATAATATGATATAGTAGTTTAATTATAATACATTAAAATATAAAATGTATATATAAATAAAATTATATATAAAATAAATAGTCTAATTATTACCCCTTATTCTGTAATGCAGATAAATTTGCCTACATAAATATAGTAGTATGTGAAAGATTATAAGATGAAGGGATAATAAATAATAAATTAATTAATTAACTTTTCTTTATTTTCCATTTTTAGTAATTCATTGTATATCAAGATTTTTCATAAATAGTATATATAATATTATAGTAGTTTAATTATTATAAATAATAAAAATATTTAAAAATATATAAATAGACGATATATATAGAAGCCTAATTATAATAATAATAAATTAAGTTTTTTTTTTACTTTTTTAGAAATTCGCAATATATAAAATAATAATAATAAAAAAGTATATAATAGTCTAAAATTATAAATTAACTTTTATTGATTAAATTAAATATATAATATAAATAATTAGCGACAAAAATTTTTTAAAAAAATTTAAAGCAATATTAAATGAATAAAATATTATGATTATAAATACAAATATCCTATAATTTAAAATAGCTCAAACTCATGGATGTAGACGAGCTATCAAAAATGATTTATCTGAAAAACAAGAATAATTCAAAGTTTGTAGACGTGGGCAAGGATGAGGCTGTAGACGTGAATGTAAATGTGAAAGTGAAAGTGGAAGTGAAAAATTTGAAGTTTTAAAAGATAATAACTATGATAAGAATCCACTAAAATCTTCTTATTTCTAGAAAATACAGATTCATCTCAACGTAATACGCATATTTTAGAAGAATTTGATGATATATCAGCTCCTATACATAAAATATCTAGATATTCAGATACAACTATTTCTTTACAATAATATTATAGAAATTTAGATGATATATCAGCTCCTATACTTATAACATCCATCAAGGGATTAAAATGCTTTACTTCCTTTGCATCATGTTTGTGAAAATTTGACAATATATCAGCTCCTAATCTTGCAATTCAAAATTCAAACATATCTGTTTGTCAAGTTCATGAAAATTTGATTGAATCTAATAATATGTTAGCTTTTGGACGTGAAATATCAAAGAATCTGAATACATCAGTTCATCAATTTTATGAAAGTTCAATCAATTTTGATAATATATTAGCTCCTAATCGTGCAATATAGAATTCAGACTAAAGATGATGTTACAATATTGTGACACTTATTTGTCACCTGTTGCAACTTAAATTTTAATAATGTTGCAATTCATTGCAATATTGTGATGCTTATTTTCACCTGTTGCAACTAATTAAGGTGTCATCTTTAATCCAGACACATTAGTTCGTCAAGTTCATGAAAATTCAATTGAATCTAATATATCATCTTCTAGGCGTATAAAACTAAGGAATTTGAACACATCAGTTTCATCAATTTCATGAAAGTTCAATCAATCTTGATAATACATCAGCTTCTGGTTATGCAATACAGAATCCAGATATATCAGTTTATCAAGTTCAAGGAAATTTGATTGAACCGAATATATCATCTCCTAGACATATAATACCAAAGAATTTGAACACATCAGTTCATCAATTTCGTGAAATTTTGATTGACTTTGACAATATATCAGCTCCTACGCATATAATACTAAGGAATTTATCAGAAGCATCAATTTCTATATGGCCATTTAATTCATCTACTGCTCCTACACTTCCATCATGTTTTAATAATATAGATACAATTTTCAACTTGCAAATTAGTTGTGTTCGAATCTGAATGTTCTCCAATTTGCTAATGCTATGTATTCATCAATGCAATTATCACTTGTAAATAGACAACAGTCAATGCCATCAATTTTAAATTCGATAATATTACAATCACAATTGACATTTCAAAAAGATAAGGTAAGATTCTTTATTTTTGTTTTTGATTATTTTAAAAAGCTACTAATAAAATTTATTTACAGTCAAAGGATAGTCACAATTATTTAGAAGAACTGAAATGTCTTTTTCTTCGTATTTAAATCCTCCAAAATATGCATTTGAAGAGTTAGTATAACAAATAATAAAATGCGAACTTAATTCAGCCGAAGGTTAGAATGGTTGAAGATTGAGTATTGATATTTTAGTAACTTCTGGAATAAATTTCTCGATGAAATAAAAAAATTAGTAATTTCAATTAAGAAAAAAAGAACAAAGTTAGTATCCCTTTTTGACTTTAGTTTATATTTATTTTAACAAAAAATTTTAATAAAATTTTATATTTTATTAGGCAAGGCAAATTCTTATAACAACTTTACTGTGACAAGAAAACGTTGATAACTTCATTGATGAAGAAATGACAATGAGTGATGATTAAGTGTTGTGAAAATTGACAAATTAAAAGCAAACAATTTGTTAATTTATTTAAGTCATCTAGTTAAAAAGACACTCATTCTTAATTAAGCTATCAGAGATACAGAAGGGACAAAATCCTTGGATAAAATAACATAAAACATATTCGTTCTATCTCAAAATAGTAAAAATTACGCTTCTAATTTACAATTATAAAGTGGGCTAGTTATTATAATGATTGTATTTATCGATAATATAATAATATATTGTTATTTAGCAATAGAAATTAAATTTTATTACAATGCTGCATTAAAATAGGCATTTTTATTTATCTGAGTTAAAATAGATATATTTATCTATTATAGTAAAAATTTTTATTAAAATAATTGCTTCAAATAAAAATTTATCTAAACGAAATAAATGTATTTATTATAAACATTGTTAAATGTTATTTAATTTATCGACAAAATATCTTGGATTAATTTTTTCTATTTTACTTTCTGATTTATTAATATATTTATTACACTTTATTAATGTTCCAAAAATATTTATAATTGAAAAATTAACAAAATTCTTACGAATTCACCAAGCTAACATGCGGCCACATGATTGATGCAAATTTGGGTCAGTTTCATAACAACTAGGATGCAAATCATCAGATTTCTGCAAAGTATGCAAAAAACATTTTTTATTTAATAAAATACAATGTCCTCAATTTTATTTTATTTTTTTTTTTAAATATAATATACTGTATATATGATATGAATAAACATAAAAATATTCAATTCTTTTTAAATCTAATATAAGTATCAAATATCTTGCAATAAGTGATACCAGCTTCAAAACTTTTTATAATAGGTTGATTTGAAATGGTTGATTCGATATCATATCTTAAAAAGAAATGCACAAGAAAAGTTTAAAGTTACACCATAATAAGAAATCTATCAAGGCAATGCCTAATACCTCTACCAAATTGAAAGAAGGTTTTTGGCCTTTTTGATTCATTATCCAAGAATCTTTCAGGTTTAAAATTTTCTAGGCAAATAACCTTCCTTGATGTCAATATACATCATCCCTTTCACAATTAAAATATATCAGATAATATTACTTTTCTTGATATTAGAAAGTATAAAGAAATTTGTTGATATGATTTGTAGTTTTAATTGAAACATTTTATAATCAATAACACTTTCTTAAAAGATTTTAATCTGAGAATCACTACTTCTCATTAGTCATTTTTTACTTAAATTCTTTCAATTGATTTTTGATAATTCAAAATTTGTATAAAATGTCAAAAAGTTTAGCATTAGTTTTATTGCAAACCCTTAAGTTTCAAAATTTTCTCAACTTGAATCACTTTTAACATCTTTACTATTTTCATTACTTTTAGTTAAACATTTTCATCTTTGTTATCTTTTTAGAAGCAAAATTTTGAAGAACAAAATGAAATATAGAGCACACATTTTATTATTAAAAATTTTATTTGATGCCTTTAATTTTTATAATAATAAATATTGAAAAGTTTACCTTAGAATCATCTCTTTATGATTATAGTTTTAGTAATGATAATTTTATACTAAATTTAATATCCTTACAAATTAATACTCGCGTTAGTTCATCTACACAAAGTTTATATATTTAATTCGATCAAATCCTCAACTTTAATCTCTTTTGATTAATAAAACACCAAATGCTATTAAACATTATTCCAATTCATTAACTTCAATTAAGTTTGAAGTTTGTAATTTTACACTTGCCCTATTTTTGGATGGTTTTGAATCCCTTAAAATGGCTTAGATCTCTTCAGTTTATTAATTGTTTAAGATTAATGATGCAAATTTTAAAACATTATTTGATCTTTTAAATGTATTGGTACAATCTCAGAAATGGATTTATTACTTCAATTGTTTGGTTCTTATTTAGAATATTTGGAATTATGATTTTTTTTAGATATTGTGAAGAAAGTAGTTTTAGAGAGCATTGTCAAATATTGTGATAATATTATATTTAACAAGGTCATTCAAAAGAAGAAACACTTGATATCTTACTATTAAAAGTGAGCATAATTTTAAAAACAGTCTGTCAGAATCAAATTTGTTAAAGGGTTTGAAACTTTTATCAAATCATTTGAATTACTTAAATTTGAAATTTCCATTGAAATGATTTTTGGATAATTGCAATCACCATATTTCTTTGAATACATTAATACTTAGAAACTACTACTGTTACTATAAGGATACCAATACCTTTTTATGATTTTCAAAAATTTTGTAGAACAGAATAAGGTGAAAAATGTTATATATCAAGTTGTAAATTCCTTTAGTTCTATGGATTTGAAACATCTTCATTTGGAGAGTTTGGCTGATCAATTTCAGACTTTTGTTAACATTAGGATGTTGATACCATGTGAAGTCAATCTTACTGTGCCATAAAGATTGACGAATGATTAACGTTATTAACTCCTTTAGCATTTTTAACATAGTCAACGTTTTTATTTAATTTATTTTATTCTGATATTTTATTATTATTATTTATTAAATTATTATCATCGTTAAATTATAGTTTATCTTTTATATTTATTTTATCATTAAAAAATATTTTAGTGATAGTTAGCAATTTCTTATAATTGTATTTTTGTATAAATAGGATAGAAATTTATCCTTGTAAAAGGACAGAGATAACAGTGTTGTTAGTGATAATCCGTTTGCG
>CAJVPQ010000794.1:0-23168 GCA_910591825.1 Funneliformis caledonium
TATAACTCTAGCATTTGTAGTTAATGAGTTATAAGCTTTTAAAGTTAAATAATTAGGACTTGCGTTTCTTTTGTGGGCCACTGTATATGAATGATAAAAAATTATTCTTATAAATTTATTATTACATTTTTTTTTAAATTTCAATTTTTATAATTAATTTTGAATAAATTTAATCTAATATAACTTTATCAATATTGAAAATATTGTAATTCTAATTCAAGATTCTTAAAGCATAGGTTATGATTTATTTATTTTATAAATTAAATCTTCAATTTTATATATAATAAATTTTTTTTTGCATTTTAAATTTGTTTCATTTTTATTATAGCAAAATTCCTATTATAGAGGTTCTGCATTGTATAAAATATAATATTAATTTATTTTCTAACTTTATTTCAAAGTTTTTTTTTTTTTTTTTTTTTTTTTTTGATATATATTATCTAATTATATATCAAAAAAATATATAGTATATTATATATAAATAATAAAGTATTTCAAGTATTACAATAATATTATTACTTTTTTCCTACCAACTTAATTTCAATATATTTTTCAGGACATCCTTTTGTATTTATCAAATAATTTTTAACTTGTTTAGTTTGTGGCCCTTGTATCATAACTTCCATTAAAGGTTTCTTTGGTGAAGATTGAAGTGTTGGATTAACTACAAAAAATATTAATTTGTATACTTTTATTTCAAATATATCTAAATTCTTTTTTTTAAAAAAAATTCTCACCTGCAACACTACTTGCACATAATTTTTTAAGAGGTTCTATTAAATCATTAGGATTTATTCTATATGCTTCTAATCCACAAATCGTAGTAACAACTTTATTTCCTACACGTTTCAATTCTGATATTTGAATACGTTTTGGTGAACCTTTCCTATTTATTTAATTTTTTTTAAAAAATTTAAATTAAATTTAAAACGTTTTTTCTGTTTTATAAAAAAAATATTACCTCAATTCAGGATCATGATCAGGAAATATGACATAATGACAGGGTTCCATTTTTAATTGTATTTGTTGTACTAAATCATCCCTTGTCCACTTTTCAGGAATTCTTTCTCCTGATTTAGTTACTAAAGCTTCTCGAATTTGTTCGTCGGGAATAACCAATCTGAAAGGAAATAAATAGTTTTGTTAAGGAAACTCAACAAAAGAAAAAATTCTGGGTCTTTATAGAATTACGAACCTTCGATTTTGTTTATCGGAAAGATTATGAGATTTAAGGTAGTTCGAAATGATCGTTTTAATTTCTTTATATTCATATGTAGTATCCTCAACGATACTTATAAAGTGGAGTTGTGTTAGATTTTGTTATTAAAAATAATTATGTATCTATTTTATGAAATTTAGCTTACTTTTGCCCTTGAGCTTTAAATAAGTCTATAATGGCACCTTTCGGCTTAAACACTTCCTTAACTTGAATTTGCATAGATCCCAAAACTGAAGATGACGCTTGTGTTTCAACTTCATTTATAGCACTTTCGATAGTTTTGTGAGGTCGAAATGCATCTAAACTAGGATTGTAACCAACAAGATTAAAATTACAAATTGTCATAATCCGTAGTCAACAAGATTTTCTTACTTTTCATGTTTCCAATTGACGTGATTAAGGATCAAATCTTGATTAGATTCTTTTATTTTGATAACTCCCTTTTTTTCCATAGCTTTCAAGAATTTTGATACCTATTAAAAGAAAAATTTTAATTAAAAGGTTGAAATTGAAAAAGATCAACATTTAAGTAACAGTTGTACCTTTTTATAACTTGACTTTTTAATGTCAACTTCATTATCAGTACCAACAGGACGACATGGCAAAATATATGCAGAGTAAAATTGTGAAGTTGCCATCGGCAATGGAGTGGTAGGTGTTAATTTTTCCAATAACGCTTGATAAAATGAAGCTTCTAGTAAGCTATCCACCTCTACATTAAATCACAAAGAACTTAATTAAAAGATGAGTTATTAACTTTAGCCGAAAGGAAATAAAAGAGATTTATTACCGGAAATTGATAATTCTTTATGTAAACTTTCATCATTTTCAACCATCACTTCAGATATTTCAGCAACTTTCGATTCTGATGTATCGGCCTCAACAGCTTCTTGACATAATTCAACATCAGATAGTTCAGGTGGGCTAGATCGATCACCCATACTCCATAAATAATCACCAAATACATGAAATATAATAACCGCAACTCCCTTGCGAGTTGATCCAGGTTTAAGTAATTTTGTTGATATATTCATTGTCCCTACAGCCATTGGTATGCTAAAACGAGTCAAAACAATTAAAAAGTTTTAAATATTAATTAATAAAAGAAAAAAATTATTTCAATCAAGTGCTTACTTTAAATCTCTGATCACAATAGATACAAGTTCACCTTCATTTACTTCAGGCAAACCTTCAGAAGGAAATGCAATACCTGGAATCATTAAATTAGCTCCTCCTGTCAGTTTAGAAATTACAGGTGTGAAAGTTGGTATTTTTGGTAACATATCCGGAAATTTCCACAAGGTATAAACTACATTTGAAAGAACATTCCCATTTCATTAATAACCTTTGTCGGTTTAGCTTAACAACTAGTTGAAAATATGATTACCACATGGAACCAAAATGTCCTTTTTATCTTTATCTATCCTAAACCAAATAGGTTGCTTTTCGTTAGTTATGTAAATTACACCATGTGTACCCGCATTTGAAACAAATTTAGCTGATTGAATATGCTCTGGTACAAAAAATGAATTTATTGGAGATTCTGTTATATCTGTTGTGGATTCGGTTAAGGTATGAAGTGATGATTCTAATGATGGAAACTTTTTTAATATTTCTTCCTTAAATCTTCTACGATCCGAACTTCTTAATAAGGAAAAATTTTTAATGTTTGATGAAGGTTTTTTGAACATGCTTAAGGTAAAAAATTTTTTATGTTTATTTTTTTGATCGGGACAAAAAACTGGTTAATGTAACGTCATTTTTATCATGTCGATCCGTCGATACAAAGTGTGGCGTAGTAACAAATCTTTTTAATTTTTATATTCTTATTTTCAATGACGTACAAAATAATGATGTACAAAATAATTTAAGAAGTAAAACATCTGTGAAGGAAGGGTAAGATAGTTTTGATGGCTTTTTTTGTTCGGTCTTGATCGTATAGAAATTCTTGGGAAATTCTAAAAACTCTATATATAAGATAAGAGACTAAAAACCAAAAATTGTTCTCGAGAACGGGAACGCGTGAACCGATATTAATTGATAATGTTCGATCCCGAACTAAATGTTCTCTAAAGTTTTGTTCACGAAGAATAATTTTTCCAGAAACGCTAAGTTATTAAAGGAAATTAACGATTTATGGGATTGTCCATCCGAGGTAATTATTTTATGTTGTAAAACACTGTGACGTCCACCTTAAAATCACTGCGGGGTAAGGTTATTCTGAAAATCAATAGGCTGAAGTACAACTTACTTCGATCTCACATGATTTTCTGAATAACGCATAGCGGGCTTTCGGATCATTTTTAAATTTCTATTGGTTGATAAAAATCACATGATTTTTAATATCAAATCGACGAACACAACGTCGCCCGTAAAAAATGGTAGCCGGATTTTGCCGGATATTTATTATTAGGGTTAGTATAATAGTTAGGGTTTGGATTAGGATTAGGATTAGGATTAGGGTAGAATTAGGATTAGTTTAAGGGGGTTAGCAAATTTGTCACATCGCGTCGTTCTTCAATTTATTAAGTATTCTAGGGACAGAGAAATAGAAAAATGCTAATTGTCACTATTATATGTCATCCCTAATAAGTATATGTGACCCGACAAATAAATCCGGCTACGGGCGACGCTGGGACGGTTTAATAAAATGGTTATAATAAATGATAATTTAATCTAAATGAAACAGATATTTAAATAAATAATTAAAAAATGTTCAATAAATTGATTTTATTATTTATTATTTATATTTCAATTCATCAATCCTTTTATATATAATCTGTAGTAAAATCTTTTTCAAATTATATACTTGTTAAAGTATATATAGTCTTCTCAAAAAGTTGATCTATATTATTATGATCTATATTTTATCTAAAAAGTATTTATCACTAATATTATTAATATCATCAGTAAAATCCATTCTATCTGTACTCACATCATACTTGATGAATTCAGAATTCTCTAAAATACTTTACAATTTGTTTTAATTCTGCTTATGAAATAATCAATATAATATTAGCATTAGCACTTTAATTTGAATAAAAATCATTTGTAATAATAAGCATATTTATAAATCAGAATATAACCTATTTCACTAGAATCTATACATTTATCTAAATCATAGCTTTTATCTTATTGTAGAATATGTGTTGTATTTCAAGTTATTGTTATGATAATCTAAGCTTCAAATATATTTTTTGGGTTTCAAATATGTGTTAGATAAAATAATTTTTAATTTACCAAAATTCTAATAGATATCTGTAAAAAAATTTAAAAGGAAAGTTGCAATAAGTTTTTCAAGATATTTAAATATTTTACTAAATATTTGATATTATAATTTTTAGTAAATATATTTATAAAAGAATTATTATACACATTTAATTAACTATTTATATTTCTTAAATAATTTATTCTATTATATTAAATTATATATTTATTATCGAAGTGAACAGTAAAGTTTTTCATAAAATATAGAGAGAATCTGTAAAAAATTGTGAATAAGATGATTAATACTAATCTAATAAAAATTATTACTTAAAATGTCAACAGCTACTTATTATAATATTTGCATTTATATTTTATATATGTTTATCAATTTCTGTTATAAAAATAATATAATAAAAATTTATAACTAATAATATAATATTATTTAATAAATTAGTAAGATATTTGGTTTCTAAATCTTTAAAATATTTAAATTTTTGTATAACTATAAAATGCATTTAAAACTAGCCTTAAAAAATTAATTATAATATTAAATTAATTTTATAAATTTTAGCTTGTCAATATCTTATTATGTCTAAACATCTCATGAAAAAATAAGTTAAAAAATTGATTTAAAGATACTGTATATATAAGGTTTAATAATCAAAATAATATATAAAATTTGCTTTTATAATTTAAAAGAATCTCTAGATTTGAAATGATAAGTGATAGTTTGTTATATATAAAGTTATTTAGAATAGTTCATATATATTATTAATACTTGTGTCTTTATATCTTTATATAGTATTTACTTTAAATATATTCATTAAATATTTAAGAATATTTATATAACTTTTAATCAAATAAAAAGATTTTTTTTAAATTGATAGTTTTATATTTTTTATATTTTAATCAATCTAATATTATTTAATTTTATTATCATAACTGTAAATTAAAAAATGATCAACTCATTTATCATGAATTTCTTATATCAATATTAAATTAACAAACATTTGCTTTTATTCTTTATAAATAAAAAAATAAGTATACATCTTATATAATAATATTTAAATTAATACCTTTTTTATTATTAATACATTTTCTTAATTAAAATTATTAAATAGAATAAATAACATTTCTGACAAATAAAGATAGGTAATATAATTAAAAAAAAATAATACAATTGAGTTATAACTTATAACATAATTAAATTTCTTATAGCATAATTAAATTGTAACTTAATTAAAATTTGAAAATAATTATAAAAACTATCTTTACTAGTAAAGTTTTTAAGAATATTATAATAAAATAAGAAATTTCATATATAATTATTATAGCATTTTGATATGATTTATAAATATTATGAAATCATTTATATTGAGAATTAATTTTTTAACCTATTGGAAGATTATATAAATAGTCAGTTAATTACTAATAAAAATACTTATAAAAATATCTGATACTTGTATTTTCTATTAAAAACTTTCTCACTATTATTATATATAATTCTACATATTAAGATTTATGTTTTATAATTATTTTACATTTTATTATTAAATCTGTTCTAGTTAAGATTTCTATTATTAATGAAGATATTTTACATAAACTTAGTAAAAGTTCAACTTCTATCTTAACTTTATTAATAAATTTATTATTAAGTTTTACTAAAAATAATAAAAATAAAATAATTTTATCTTATTTTTTCATTAGTCATATTATTTTTAGCTTATAAATTAGTTTTAATTACTAATTGTTAAAAAATCTTTTAAAGATAATTTAGTTTTCTTAAGCATTTTCTAAATTTTTTAAAATTAAAAATAGGTTTTATATTATATACTTACTGTTTTATATATATAATACTTTTATATTAATTTAATTTTCTTATTAAAAGAAATTAACTCTAAAGAATACAATATATAAAAAAGTAATTAAGAATAAATAAAATGAATAAAAAATCAAACTTACTTAATTTTACTTCATTAAATTCTGTATATACTTTATGATATGCAGACTTCAATTCTTAAAATTTAGGTTTAAAATAAATAATATCATATTATAATATATATGTATTATCTTAAGATTTTCTTTCAAAATCCTTTCTAATACTTAATATATTTTAGATTTATATCAGTTTTATACAAGTAATAATGATATAGAAAATAAAATCAGGTTTTAAGAATTTTTGATTAAAATTAAGATCTTATAATATTTTAATTAAAAATTAAAATGTAATAAAAGTTAAAATTTTTGTTAAATAATTCCTAAATCTTAATTTTTCTAATAATCATTCTATATATTATACTTTTTATAATAGCTCAAAAAATTTTATTAATTATTATAGAGCTTTCTTAATATTTTTTATTTTCTTATTATATTAAGCTGTAAAAATAGAACCTGTATTTTAAAAGTGAATATTTATTATTGATTTTAGATTTTTTATTATTTACTATTAATCTATTAATATTTTCAATATAAAGCTTTTTTAAATAATTTTAATTTTAATTTAAACTTAATATTTTTACTTTTTTAGATATAATCGATACATCATATTTTTTATAATTATAAAGAACTCTTTTTTAGTCTTCTAGTTTATAATATTAAACTATTTTTTCTTAGTAAAAAGAACTATATCTTTGTGGTAAATCTTTTGTATTAATATTTTACTTTATATTCATTTTTCTAATAATAAAAATACTAGAATAAATTAAATATTTATTAGTTAGTTTTTAAATTACCTTATTATTTATTAAATGAATTACTTTAATAATTTATAAATAAAAAGCAAACTTTAATTTTTTGATTATAACCTTTACCAATTCATATTTATAGCTACCAATCTATTTAAAGTTAGATAATTATCATTTTTATAAGAATTTATTATATAACAATTATTTTAAAAATCAACTAATCATATTTAAGCTCATTATATTACATGTAAATAGTTTTGATTTATTTATTCTTTACTCTTAAAATTTGATTAAATCAGTCTTTTTTATATTTATTATAATAAGTTTTTAAATAATTATATTTACATAATATTGTTTTTCAAGATCTTTACTCAAATTTGCATAGAGAAAAATATGTATTTTGTGATTGTAAGTTTTCAAATCAACTTTCTAACAAATGTGTTTTTTCATATTTTTTTTTTAGAAATCACTCATATTTTAAATATTATTTAGAAAGTTATTTATTTTTAATATTACTAATATTTAAGAATATGATAAAGTACAAGATTTTCTTTTATTGTAAACAAAATATTTGTTGGTATTATGTATCTTTCATATTGAATGTTATTATTTTAGATAGATATTATTTGAATCACTTGTTTGTTATTAACTTTGTGAATGTATGATAAAAATGTTATTATATTCTAAGTTTTAGTGATGTCTTTTAGTGAGATTATTCTCTTAAGATTATATATTTCTATGTGTTCAATTTCTTTAAAGTATGAGAATAAGTCTTTGCAAATAATACTATTCCTATGGCATTTGTTTAGAATATCATACTCTTTTTTGATTGAATCTGATCTGATTTACAACCACTTTCTCTTTTTTTATTTTGTTATCAATTAGAATATCATGTTAAATTCATTTATTAAAAATTTAAATATAAATTCAGCAGAGTCACTTAGTTTTAACATTTATAAAAATTCTTTGATAGCAATCTTGAAGCATTAGGCTAATTATTTTAGGTAGATTTCATTTGAATTTGTCACTTGCCTGTTATTAACTTTGTGAGGTCTAGGGGTGAACAGTAAAAACATTATCATATTCTAAGTCTTGGTGATATCTCTTGGTAGGATTATCCTTTTTAGACTGTGCCCAATTTCTCTAAAACATGAGAGTAAGCCTTGGCAGATAATCCTATTTCTATGGCATCTGTTTGGGATGTAAGACTCTCGTTTGATTGAATCTGATCTAATCTGATCCACAATTACCCTCTCTTTATTATCACTTAGAGCATTGCGTTAAATTCGCCCATTAGAATTTTAATTAAACTTGGTATTTCGCAATTTTTGAGGTACGAAAACCTGCATTTTGCATTTTCTTTTAATACAATTCTTCAGTAGAATGTCTCTGATCATGAAGTTTTTACACCACTTACAAAAAAAACGTAAGTTGATCGCCTTGTCGAGAAGGAATAGTTAATTTTTTTTATCTTTAAATAAAACCAAAAAAAAGTTCATTTAATTGTAAATTGGTCATATACCAAATTTGATACGCATAAAAATTAGTTTTGTTATTTTTAGATGTTAATATATATATCCTTTTATCTTGTGAAAATGCATTCTTTATTTTATTTTATTTTTTTCGGGGCCTTGATTAAAAATAAACGTCCAACAATCGTGTACTATTTATTTACACAAGAAGAATGGTTGGTAACTATGTTTTTATACACTTGGATCTAGCGAAATTTCGACAAATCCGAAACCCCTTTAGCCCATTTGGGATGACAAAAACAAAGCGTTATTGTTGCTAAAAATGTATGTCATATAGAAACTTCAATCCAAATTTGGTCATGATCATTAAAATATTTATCGTGCTTACTGCGCATTCTGCGTAAAACAACCATAACCGAAAACAAAAAGATTCATGCTTATTTGGAAACAAAAGTCAAAAAAAAAACATATATATATATATATTTGATCAAATCAAAATTTCCTTTACTTCAAAAAAGAGAAAGGAAATTATTATTATTTTTTTTTTTTTCTCTACCACCAAAACCAAATTTAGTTCGAAAATGTCAGGAAGTAACGTAAATATCATGACAATTTTAGACCCTTGTTATCAGGAATGTCATGATTTGATCATAAGTTATTTAAAAGATGATATGGAAACCTTATATTCGTGCATCCGCGTGAATAGAACATTTTGTCGAATTTTTATTCCGATCCTTTGGAAAAATCCTTTTAAATTAATTAAAAAAGATGACGATAGATTAATTCAAATGTTTAACACATTGATTCAATGTCTTGACCCATCAGATAAAAAATGGTTGTCTAGAAAATCAATTGAAATAGAGAAACTTTCTACACCCAGGGCTTATTTTAATTATCAGACTTTTATCAAAGAATTTGAATTGAATCCTTTGCAAAAAGCAATGAGATTTTGGACTTCGAGAAATTTCTCAAGCGGAAATGACCTGCCTCGAAATGGTCAGTCTCAAGTTTTAAGCGGAGGAAGGAGGGTCAGCAAAAGAGTAGTTTATATTAACAAGTATATTGGAGATTTATTTTTTAACAAAGGGGGTCAATATGAGACTCTTAACTTGTTTTATAATGATTTATTAAGTGGACCAAGGTCGATACTTGATATTTGTGAACATCAGAATCATAAGTATAGTTTAGTTAACGTTAAGAAATTTTCGATTGGATTATTCAATAATAACGGTACGGACTTGATGACTCCTGTCACAGAATATGTGTTAAAGCTTCAAAATGTTTTATCACCAAATATTCAACACTTTCAAATTCTTCATATTAATTCGATCAAACCTAAATTATCTAGAAATTTAATTAACTTTATTCAATCTCAGAATCAGTTAAAGTCATTATTATTATCCCATGAATTTTGGAGGGATGAATTTGAACCCTTTCTTAATGCCCTACGAAAGCATTCGAAATCTTTAACTGTTTTTAAATTAGAAAGTTCAATTTTATTCACCTCAAACCTATTATCCATGTTAAAATCATTACCAAATTTAATCACGCTCGAACTTAGGATCACGCTCACTTCTGATAGGGATGTTTCACGAGAAATTACGACGATTACTTTGGATAGTTTAGAACATTTAAGTTATGATTGTTTTACCTCTCATAATACAAATTCCATTACACTCTTTAAACAGATCCTTTTATCGGCGAAAAAGTTGAAATCACTTAAAGTTGAAGATTCTTATTGTCCTTATATTAAGGAAATTCAAGGGTTATGTTTTTCGAATTTAACTCATTTTCATTTGGTTCTGATAATGCATTCAATTTCATTAGTGGATTTATTGGAATTATTAAGAAACATGTATCAATTAGTTCACTTGAAATTAAGTACCGCTATAATTCGTAATAATAACTTGAATCACGTTGAACTTTTTAACGGTTTCCCTAAAGTGCTCGCTTGTTCTCTCAAAATCTTCGAATTTAACCTTCCTGTCTCTGATAAATCTTTGGAAAAGTTACTTGATGAATCTCAATTTAAACTTGAATGTCTCAAGTTGTATCGTTTGGAACGTTATCCGATTATTTCATTAAAAGTTTTTATCGATTATGCAAAAAGGAAAGGCAGTTTTAAAGAACTTTGTATTACAAAGGAATTTAAATTTTCAAAGGAGCGTGTTGTAGAGGCAATGAATTACTTTAAAATAACGTTACTCACGGATGGTGAAATCTATAGTCCATTTTATGGTAAGTTTTGATTTTACGATTTGATTTTATCCCGATATTAAAAAAAAATTCTTTTTTTTTTTTTTTAGATTTACCCATTCAAAATTCCTACTGGAGCAATAGAAGATAGATAAGATAACCCGCGAGAGATTTTTATTTTATAATTTTTAACAAATATGAACATTTATATACGTTTGTCAATTTTTATATTTCATTACCATCATTAACAATAAAATCCGTGTCTTTTTTTTATAAGATCTTTCGTTTGATCCATATAAATATATAGCAATTCTTTCCTTATTTCGTTTCAAGATTGGCCATGGATGATTGTCATACAATTGAGGAAGTTTAAATTTTAATATAGTTTTGAAAAGATTCGAGGTTAAATTAATTTATATTTTATAGTTTTTGAACCTGACCCATCACGGCTACATTTAAATTTAATTTAATCTTATAACCAAGAAAATACAGTAATAACTTATCACCATGGAGCGTGAAGATCTTAGACTTCTGGGTTTTAGGTTATTATCCTAGACCTCAATTGAATTATATCGTACTTTTTTTTAAACCTAAACCTTATTTTAAGAACAACGGTTATATTTCTCAAACGCCATGGGTAATTAATATACAAAATTTTTTAATTTAATTGTCCGGCTGGGGGTGTGCGGTCAACTAATTATTTGCCGACTTTTATTACGATTTTCCTAATAAAAAATCCTAAACCTTTAAAGTTCAATAACTTAGGTTTAAGTTTGCATTCAGACAAATTCAAACTGTAAATAAATACATTTTTAACCTAAAAGAAACAACGTGACACCTCGCTTTCTTGAAAAACAATAAAGAAAAAATTTTTTATTTAGAGAGCTGTGCACAAAAAGATTTATTTATTATTTCTTGAAGCGTTGGAAAAAACGAGCTGTTACATGAAAGAGACAACAATAATTTAGAATATTTTGTAAAATTTGGAGCGCAAGAATCTAAAGTTATTAAAGTATAAATAACCGACCGTCTGTTTGTCTTAACCTTGTATTCCGCTAATGTTTCCTTTAAACTAGTTAGTATTCTTTTTTTTTCTAGTACCCACTTTTTTTGTATGTATGTAGTTTGGTAGTAAAAAAAAAAAAAAAATGTAAGATAGGAGCGGGTCATGTGAAAATATGTATTAGAAATGCGGTTTAGTCTTTCGTATTCGGAGATTATGATCGTTGATCAGTTGGAGGTGTTGCTGGAGTCGGATCTGTTGGAGCCGAATTGGATGGAATGAGTTGAAGTGTTCTGGAGTAGAGAGGCTGGGATTGGGTTAGTTTGTAAAGTTTCTGAGAGGGTTTGAGTTGTTGCAGGCATTTGTGCTAAGGAAGTTCGGGTTTTTTAGGAGTAGGTCCTCTGGTTCGATTATTTTTGTTAGGGCTCCGTTGAGCATTGTTGTATGGGGAGTTCATCCATGGAAGGGTTATGGATTGGGTTCGGTAGTGGATATCAAGGATATGTCACCTAATCTAAGGACATTTTTTTGCGGGACTGAAATCTGGGGATCAACGGTGCGCAGATCGTAGGTTAAGGCATGGCAGTGGTTGACTTGATTGATTGGTTTATAGCAGACTTATTTGCTAGGTAGGTGTCGTTTGCTTTATGCCTAGCTTCTAGCCAAAAATCGTGGGGTTCTTGGTCTCCTACTCTTTCTTCGACATAAAAATCGAGGATTGATTCCCCATTAACAGTTCGGACAGTTTGGGTGGATCCAGTGATCATAATGTTCATTCCTATAGCGGGAATCATTTCATACTCCAAATTCATTATTTGAATTGAAGTAGCGTTAACTTATCAAATAAAAAAATGGGGATGAATGATGGGTTTTTTTTTCAAGAAGATTAGTATTATAATGAGTGAGGACATACGATGTAATAGTTTTCGTAAGGAATGAGTTTTCCTTGTAATAAGATTACGCTTCCATCCTCGAATGAGTCAATTTTTGATTCTATATTTTGGTTGATGAAATGAATGAGGAATCAATATTCGTAGGTTCTTTTTAACTCAATTTGACGATACCAACGATTTCTTTTATTGTGTACATAACAATATTTTAACAATTTAGAGGGCATTTTAAGAATTTTTTTTGATCGATGAGTGAAATTTGTTTTTTTTTTTTTTTTTGTGAAAAGGGTCAGTTCGATAATAGAAGGATTTTTTTTTTTTATCTTTCTAATCTGAGGAGGGTGGTAAGAATTTAAGTGTACAATTTGACAAAATTCATTTGAATCATTAATAAAAGATGATATATAATGATAAGGTTAGTTGATTGAAGATCGTCTTAATGTGGAATTTTTTGATTCTAACAGTTAGCCTATTTATAATTACTGCGAAATTGATTTGCACACTGCCTTTCTGTTATATATTAATATATCGTATTGGCGTTTAATTTGGTAATACAATTAAAAAAAAAATTTTTTTTAATTATGTGTATGTATATGATTATTGCATTATCTATTACTCTAAATTCTTATACTTGTCTATACAATATAAAAAAAAACTTCGTAGGAATATAAAAAATTTTTTTATAAGAACCGAGCAAATTTTTGTCAAAGAAAAAAAAAAAGAATTTCTTAAAAATCCCAACTTTTTCATTTATTAATTCACGAATCTATTATTCCGTAAATTAAAAATCCTTCTTAAATGAATAACTCAACAGAAAATTATGAAAGATACGAAATTTTTGGAACCCAGCTAGAATCAGATATTTTTTGCAGTGTAAACGCTGCATACGATGGCTTTTCCGCGACACGTGATAAAAATCATAAAGTAACTGCGCCAAGCACAACTAGTAATTACAAACAGTATTCTACGACCTCTTTTGCAAATGAATTGACCTCTTACAATTCACAATCTATCGGTCATAATGCTAATGAACAACAGATGATTTTAGAACAAAATCTACCAACATTTGTTCCCCAACTTAATAGACCTTCAATTAATTCACCTATGTCGAGTAATGCTAGCTCTCTCCAAATACAAACGGTTGAAATTCCTGGTTATACAATTATTATAATCCCCAAATCTTCCTCATTGGCAAGTTTAACTGGTTTAGACGTACAACATCAAATTCAACCAGGCAATGTTCGTTTGGATGATTCTCCTTATTCGGTTATTCCACCACAATTAAATCAAAAACAGAATCATTCCTTTACAGCAAATGGATACGAATCTACACCTTCTCCATTGAAAAATTTAACCAATTTAGACGTGCAACATCAACTTCAACCAGGAAATGTTCGTTTGGATAATTCTTCTTATTCGGTTAATCCACCACAATTAAGTCAAGAACAGAATTTTCCCTTTCCAGTAAATGGATACGAACCTACATCTTGTTTACCAAATTTAGACGTGCAACATCAACTTCAACCAGGCAATGTTCGTTTGGATTATTCGGTTAATCCACCACAACACTATTTTTCTGGTTCAGATTTTATTGAAAATGTTATTAATAATCACGTTTCAGATAATGTACAACTCAACGTCAACGATAAAAACTATTAATTAATCGCTTAACAATTTCAACGACATGTTTTTTCTAATTTATATAATTTTTATCAACAAAATATTTTTTCCTTTTGTGTGTATTTTATTTATTATTTGTTGTGTATGTTCTTTATTACCTTATAAATAAAGTTTAAAAATTGCTTTCGGATATAATACACATCAAATCAATACATCAATAACAACTCACTTTCAAGAGTTTGAAATACATTTTATGAAAATGAAGATTGTTTTTTTAAAATTTCAGATGCACCGAAAACTTTGCAATGCTCACATTAAAAAAAAAAAAAAAGATTTTAAGTAACATAACCAAATATATAAAATTATTTCAATTTAAGATGAAAAAAGCTAATTTAATAACAATTTTCGTGTCATTTTAAAGTTGAAAAACGATTTCAACGAAAGCAAAGTTTACACTTCAATGGGTAGGCAACTTTAACGTTTAGAGCGGAAAAACGGGTTAAAAAAAGAAAACAACTATTCGTTTAGGATGACTTTTGAAATAATCATTATATAATAAAAGATTTAATCTAAATAAAAAAAACTTAAAGAAACTTAAAATATTCAACTTTCATTTTATTAATTCACAAATTTATTAACCCATTCAATGAACAGAATTTTATAATATACTCGCTATAAATTTTGAAATTATTAATTATAAAATAAGAGGTTAAATAAATTAAAAAATAAGAATATGGATTTAGGATAACAAAACAATACTAAGAATATTGAATTAGGGTTAGGGTTAAGAGATTAGTGAAATAAGATTTTATGTTAAGTTTAGATTGTTATTAAGTTAATTTATTTAATATATAAAATAAATATAATATAAAAAATATATATTTACATATTTTTTAGAAAAATCATGATTTTTTAAACTTAATAACATTAAACAAAAATGTAAAAAAAATCTGAATTTATTAAAAAATTTCAGAATCTGATTTTTTTCTAGCAATCTTTTCAAATATTATTTTAATAAATATATAAAATAGAACAAGCAATAGAAGATAGATAAGATAACCCACAAGAGATATTTATTTTATAATTTTTAACAAATATGAACATTTATATATATTTGTCAATTTTATAGTTCATTACTATCATTAATAATAATCAATCAAATATCTAGTTATTCATTTATATATAAATATATTTGGTTAAAATATTAATAATAAATAAACAAATTTATTAAAAAAAGAAAGGAATTTGCATTATGAATTCTATACATATCATTTTAGTGTGTATGAGACGCGATTTTTTATACAGTAATTTAGACTTTATTTTATAAATTAGACTTTTTAGTTTTACATGACATGCAACACATGATATCTATGGTAATTATTAAGTATTTTATACATATTGTTTCCTCTTTTCTCTTCTCTAAACTCTTTATATAATAAAATTGAATTATACAGATACTCTATCTTATGATAATTCTGATACAGAATATTTTCCCAAAAATTCATTTTACTTGACTATATTCTAGAGGATAATGATTACAGATATAGAATACTATTCAAAAAATTCAAAAAACAATTCTGATTCAAGTTCTTTACCTCCAATATTAAAAGATAATGTAACATTTTTTACCTAAAAGTCTGCTTTTGATTACATTAAACAGTAACCACTCCAACAAAGTTTTTTGAAAAAAAAAATCAGAAAAATTGCAAAATGAACGTTAGAAACAAATAATTTTATGAAATTGTCAAGAAATACATACTAATAAAATAAGAAAAATTAAACCAGATCTTTAAAATCTCAAAAAACTAATTGCAAATAGCATGTTAATCTTCCCTACCTAGTTAAAACAAAATCTAAATAAAACTATTTTTATTGCTATACTATTTAAATTCAAAGGACTTTTTTTAAGCCTCAACTAGATATAATTTTGCTGATAACTAAACTCAAAATGTAATTTAAACCAGTAGATCTATTAAGTATTCTAAATATTCTAATTTTGCTCAATAAAATTCTTTATAATATTTATCATGATATAGTGCAGATTATCTATAAATAAAAATAAAATCGTCTAACTTCAAAATCCTAAAACTTTTGTTTTACATATTATAAAGAAAATAATCCATTATAATGATAATATAGGTAATATATAATAAAAGTTATAGTTTTAAAATCTTTAGTTTTTTGAGCCTTAAACAGTTGAAAATTAATAATTTTCTAGAATTTTAAACGAGTTGAGTCAAATTGAATTAAAAAGTAACTCATATTTAACTTAGAAATACAAGTCAAGTTGAGTCTAACTCAGGTTAAACTTATACATTTTATAATTTTATTTATGTTATATCAATTTTATACCTACAATTTTTTATTTATTTTATATATATACATATTAATCAACTTATTAATCATATAGATCATCTGTTATATAAAAAAAATAAAAAATAAATTGAAATTATTTTTTTAATTCCGTTTTCTACTAAGACTTCAAACACATATAAGCACAGATTATTTCAGATGAGAGACTACATCTCTTTTGACTTATAAGATCAGTACTACCTGAAAAAGCTTTTTCGATTAGTGTACTAGTTGCTAAAATAAATTTAAAATTAATTTTTACAATGAAAGTTTTAAATTTCAAATAATATATTATTACTACTTACTAGAGATCACAAGATAATCATAAGCTATTGCTACCAGGTATATAGATATTAAGATTCGTTTACTTGTTATTAAAATTGTAAAATGATTTAAGAAATTTAAATTGTAAAATTTATTTATGAAATTATTTAATTAGCATACCTTCTACCATTTTAATAAATCTATTTCATTAGGAATAACTGGACTTTCTAAATATAAATTTAATTCATTTTCATTTCTTGATATATACTATTTTTTATATATATGACTAAAAAGATCATCATCTATTGTAAGATCTTCATCTTGAATATTTTAATCTAACCTTAGTGTGTATATTGTATCATATAAATTCTTAATACTATCTTATACTTCCGTGATATACTCTTCTTCCTAATTATAATCCCTATAATATATGAGTTTTAACTAAGAATTAAGAACTAATAATAATAACAAAAAAAAATAAAATTAATTAATATAAATAAAATATAAAATCTATAATAAAATAATAAAAATTTTAAAGTATACTAGTAGAGATGATATATATTATTACATTAGTATACAGTCAACTCTTATTATAACAAACTCTATGTTCTAGACTTCAACTTCACTATAAGGTTATAGTGAAGATTTTAAGAGATTTGATTGGCCAATTCACTATAATAAAAGTATTTTTATTATATTTGTTCAAAAAATTCGTTATATCAAGAGTTCATTATATTAAGAGTTGACTGTATTGATAGTATTTTTTTAGTTTTTTCATTGCATTATGAGTTGCTTGTTTTACAATCTCATTGATGTCTGCTTCTTTATTAAAATCTTTGATTTTATTCATAAGCTAATTGAAAATTGGTATTGAATTTTCAATAGTAGGATATTGTTTATAGAAAATATAAAGTGTAATACACAAAAATATCTATAATATGTATGATAAATTAAAGTTAATAAAGAATAAAAAAAATTGTGCAAATTTAAATAATAAATAATTAGTTTATTACATATAATAATTTTTTTATTTGTTTAAGTAAATATCATTTAGCATCAAATAATTCTCATCGTTATAAATCTCTGTTTACTATTGCTATATTATCCAATACCTTTGATAAAATAAATAAAAAAATTAAAAACTTACTTGTAAATTTTTGTGTAATAAAATTTACTTCACGCAGTTCACAGCTCTGTTCAAATCATTTTAAAGGTCAAGTTTTACCTAATCTTAATGTTAATCATAAGCTCTTTATTAGATAAATAAGCAGTCTTATACTGATGTGAAAACTTTTCTTACCTTTGCAAAGATGTATATATCTTAACAATACGTTTTCTAAGCTAAAATACAATACATTTTTCAGATTAATTTTGTAAAAATAATTTATTAAATATATTGAATACTGACTTTAGGAATAACTTCAGCTACTTCATTATTATTCAATAATTCATTTTCATTTTTCACATATCTAACTTTTAAAGTTGAAAATGCATTCTGTGTTGCAAGATTAATGATGAATACTAAATATTAATGTGATTATTATATTTATAAATCAATATTTTAATCTTTATAAGATTTTTTTAATGTTTTCATAAAAGTATTGTTATTTAAAGCATTGTTCGTAATGCAAGTTATAATCTATAAATTTAATATCAAATATTATAAATATTTAAAGAAAATGTTAACTATAATTAATTAAAAAAAATATCTGAAACAGTGTTAAAATATAAATAATACTTTTGTGAAAATTTTCATATCATCACAATACTTTACAAATGATTTGTGTAAATTTTCCTCAAAATAGGGCCAGATAACTTACAAAAGTCAATCAAAATTTCTTTTAATTTTTATTTATAGCTTATTCAGGATACAATAAAAAAACTCAATACAAAAATAAAAGACAAAATCAGAAAATTATTCTTCTTGTAAACAATACTCTAACATACGCTTTTTATGAAACTACCTATCTGACCAATATCACTATCCAATCCTCCTCTCAAACATCACTGTATACCTCCAATCTTGTGATCAAGGTATCATAAATAGTTTTAAGGTGAGAAATGTAATTAATTTAATAATTTTTTAGTTAAAATATAATTGACATTAACTTTATTTATATTTAATTCTAATTCAACTTATTTTAGGCATAATATTGAAAGCTTTATTTATAAAATTAGGTTAAAGCTTTGATAAATTTAATGAATACCGTATTGAACCTTCTGAAATTAATATTAAAAAATGTATAAAATATATTGCACAAGTATAGAATAACGTTACAAATAAAACAATTGAAAATTATTGGATGAAAGCAGATATTTTACCTAAAGATAATCATGAAAATGAGGATGAAACTGGTAATAATATATTACTTGAACTTAAATAGCTAAAGAAAATGGAAGAAGTTCAAGTATTAATCGATAAACTAGATTTTGATAACCCTTTTTTCGTCAAAGAATTTGACAAGTATGATAAATCTGAGATTACAGATGAAATGATATCTGATGAAAAAATTTTAAAAGCAGTTTTACCTGATCAAGAAGATGAAAGAGAAGATTCTTTATAACTAATAATTACTTCTGGGAAAGTTATTAAGGCTTATAATAAAGTAATTTTATATTTAGAGCAGTAAGAAAAATCTTTTGGCATAAAAAAAAAAGAGTTAAAGTCTATTAAAAAGCTTAGAAAAGAAGCTTTAAAATAACAGTTTGTCTCTTCAAAACAAACTAATCTCGATAAATTTATTATAATAGAATAGTAATTTAGGAGTTACATAATAATGTTTATAGTTTTTTTTTTTTATAGAATAAAATGACATCATAATCACAAGAAATTTTGATGTATTGACTAAATAATACCTCCATAATCGTGTTAAAATTTTGTTAAAATTTTGTTGAAATTGTGTCGAGAAATCATATTGTCTTTTATTAATTTTAACTAATTTTTGTTAAACTTGTATTGAAATTGCTTATTGATTTTTTTGCGAATAATTTTATAATGATTTTTTATTTATTATTGAGATGATGATTTATTATTGTTGATCTACTCTAATTATTTGATGTATTATATTTATTAATTTGTGTAAATTATTTTTGGATTAATCTAATTTTTATAAATAATACAATGTATTATTATTTTGATTTTTTGTTTTTATACAAATCAGAATTTTCGATCACAAAGAGTTCTTTTTGTATTATTTCAATCATAAATTTTGCTTATTATATTTGGATTGATCTAATTTTTATAAATAATATGATGCAAAATTATAATAAAATACTTATATTATTATTTTGACTTTTTGTTTTAATACAAATTAGAATTTCAATCAAGATTGTATTATTTCAATTATGAGTAAAGAATTTCACAAGATATCAAATCAAATAGATAAATTTATTTATAAAGGGAAGTATTTTTACCATCATATAATTTTTCACCTTTTGAAATTTAAATCAACTTTTAAATCACTTTAATTTATTCTATTAAATCATATTTTTTACAAATACAAAAATAACTACAAGAATTATTTAAAAAAATAATAAAATTGACTTATTAGTTAAGGAAAGAAGGAGGAGAAACGAAAAATATCATGTAAGATACAAAGGCAATAAGACAGAGTTCTGAGGAATATAGCTCGATGAATCAATCAAAGATTTAATATGACATATTCAACTCGCTAATACAAGTTGAAATGGAGGAATTTAATATAGAATTACAATATAAGTAAATAAATAAATAACAATATAATGATAAATATAACTTAACAGTATAATTAATATTTTTTAGAATTTTGCAATTATTAAAATGGAGCAAGAAGAGGTAAGAGGTAGACCTATACTATGAAAAGATTATATGACCACTTCAGGACTCGATTTTGGAATAGACCAGGTAATAATTAAAAAGTTTAAATAATTTTTTAGATTTATATTAAATATATTTATTTTTTTAGAATTAAAGCACACTCGTAGGAGAAATTGTAATTTACTTACTACAAGGCAAATATGAAATACAAGACAAAACTGTGACAAACCTATAAGACAAAACTGAAATAGACGGCAAAATCGCGACGTGCCTGCAAGGCAATAAAAATTTCAGTTTTTTTTCTTATCGTTCATTTAATTTTAATTTTTTTCGTATCGTTCATTTTTCTTTTCGTATTGTACATTTAATTTCATTTTTTCATTTCATTTTATTTTTCTAATTTCAATTTATAATTTCTTTTCATTTTTTTATTTCGTTTTATTTTCCTAATTTCATTTTATAGTTTCTTTTTATTTGTTTAATTTTATTTTTTCGTCTCATCTTGTTTACTTAATTTTATTTTATAGTTTCGTTTCAGTTTCTTAATTTTATTTTTTTGTCTCGTTTAGTTTTCTTTTTGTTTTATTTTTATTTTTTCTTCTATTTTATTTTATTTTATTTTTTATTTTATTTTTATTTTATTTTAAAAAAAATAAATTTTTTTTATTTTAAAAAAAATAAATTTTTTTTTTTTAAAAAAAAATTTAAGTAAATTAATAAAACTGTCATACAATAATTAACAGATTGCATGTTAAAATAAAATGACTAGAATTTACAAAATAACGTGAAAAAAATTATATCATAGTAAAATTATATTTGTGTAATAAAATCAGTAATCATCTACTATAATAAATAATTCGTTATAGTGTTAACGAAAATTCTTATAATAAAGTTCTAATTAGCTAAATCAGCAACTTTGTTATATTGAGGTGTGAATGTACATTATATTGATACAGTATTTAATAAATTACACAATATAATATTCAAAAAACAAAAAAATTTGAGAATTAATACAGTTATAAAGCTATTACTTAACGAATATTAAATTACATAAAATGATAATTTATATATATGTATATTTGGATATATAGAACATTTGTACTTAATGCGCAGTAAGTAATTTACTTTAACTAAAGTAATTAAATTATCCTGTGAAGTTAAAAAAAAAGTCTACGATATTAATAAAGTTACAAAAACACATATTACAACACGAATATTAATTTAATCAAGATTAAATTTTATATACAAATAGTATCATATCTGCTGAATAACTTTCACTTAGAAATGAAAAGCAAATGACTTTGACCAAATTGCTTAAATTATCCTGTGAAGTTAAAAAATGTGACTTATTTAGTAAAGTTACAAAAAAAATTATTTTTATATGAATATTAATCCAATCAATATAGAAAATTAGGTGTAAATAGTATCAAATCTGCTAAACAATTTTCACTTAGAGATGAAAGGTAATTGACCTTAACCAAAGTGCTCAAATTATCCTGTGAATTAAAAAAAGGTTCGTAATATTAATAAAGTTACAAAAACACATATTACAACATGAATATTAATCCAATCAAAATTAAATTTTATATAAAAATAGTATTGAACCTGCTGAGCAACTTTATTTAGAAATAAAAGTGATTGACTTTGACCAAAGTATTCAAATTTCCTTGTGAAGTCAAAAAAATATGACTTATTTAGTAAAGTTACAAAAAAATTATTTTTATACAAATATTAATTCTATCAATATAAAAAATTAGGTATAAATAATATCAAACCTGTTGAACAATTTTCACTTAGAGATAAAAGGCGATTGACTTTGACTAAAGTGTTCAAATTATCCTGTGAAGTTAAAAAAAAAGATTTGCGATATTAATAAAGTTACAAAAATATATATTACAATACAAATATTAATCTCATCAAGATAAAATATTAGATATAAATAGTATCGAACCTGCTAAGCAATTTTTACTTAAAAATGAAAAATGATTGACTTTAACCAAAGTGCTTAAAATTCATCATGAAATCTTTGTATTAATGATTATAAAAAAAAATATTAAATATTGTTACTGGGTTCATTTTCATTTATCTTAATGTCTAAGTTGAAAGGTTGAGGCAGCTGATTCTACATATTAGAGTTTCCGATCTTAGGATTTTCTCTAAGTCCTACAGGTATCCATTATACTTGAATCAATTCGGCAATTTATCATATCTTAGAATTTAAGATATGTTAGTCGAACTCATAATGACAAACTTAATAGTAAGTTAATGTAATGTATCACAATAATCCTAGATGAGGGACAACGTTGAAGGAAAAAGTAGTTTGTAGAGATTTAAATTGATTCCTTTATTTATATCTTGAAACTCGCAAAAGAGTTAATAAACTTGCAAAGGAGTTTATAAACTTACAACTGAGTTAATTTACAACTTAAGCAAAAAGCTATTCTATTTATACAAAATGAATTTGC
>CAJVPQ010000795.1:0-23164 GCA_910591825.1 Funneliformis caledonium
TTTAGGTAACTTTTAAATTTTTATTTTTAATACATAATAATAAAAATTCTTAAATTAATTAATATTAAAACAAAAAAAAAAAATGAAAGTGAAGCCAATACCAATAATGAAGCTAGTGAAACCAGCATTACTTTCAGCATTACCTCCAATTCTAATGTAAAATTTAATTTATCTTATGATAAAAATTTAGGTAAAATGAAATTCTTATTAATTCACTATATAAATGATAATTTTTATATTAACTTTATATTAACAAATATTAAAGAAAAAGAAAATAAAGATTCAATTAATGAAAATAAAAAAGGTAAGAAATTTATCTTTTTTTTTTTACAAATTTATAATACTCATTTTTTTATATTTATTTTGATTAATTTATATTAAAAGAAATATTACAAAAAAGAACAAGAAGTGCAAAAAGTGAAAAATTTAAAAAATATTGATTTTTTAATTTTTTTTAATTTCTATTTTTTTTTTTAAATTTTTAAATTTTTATTATATTAATAAAATCTAAATTGTTTAATTAAAGCATATAAAAATATATGTTTTATCCATGATTTTGCATCTGTTAAAGCATTATAAAATATCTGTTTTATCCATAATTTTTGCATTTGTTAAAGTATTATAAGATCTATGTTTTTTCTTTATTTTTTGTATACGTTTTTTCCCACTTTTCCATATTAAGTATATGGTTTTTTGCATCCATTAAAGCATTATAAGATATACATTTTGTCCATGATTTTTGCATCTGTTAAAGCATTATAAGATATACGTTTTATCTGTGATTTTTGCATCTGTTAAAGCATTATAAAATATATGTTTTATCCATGATTTTTGCATCTGTTAAAGCATTAAAAGATATACGTTTTGTTTATAATTTTTGCATCCGTTAAAGTATTATAAGATATATGTTTTGTCTGTGATTTTTGCATCCGTTAAAGCATTATAAGATATATGTTTTATCTGTGATTTTTGCATCTGTTAAAACATTATAAGATATACGTTTTGTCTGTGATTTTTGCATCCGTTAAAGCATTATAAAATATACGTTTTGTCTGTGATTTTTGCATCCGTTAAAGCATTATAAGATATACGTTTTGTCTGTGATTTTTGTATATGTTTTTTCCCACTTTTCTGTATTAAGTTTAAGATTTTTACTTAAGGAAAAAACGTATATATTATACTAAAATTCCATAAAAATTATACGTTATAAAACTTTATATTTTTATGGAATTTTTATATCAAATTTTTTATTGGAATTTAAATGTGTAATCCCAGTCATTTTCTTGATTGTATACTCTGATGCTATTCTTTCCGTCATGGTATGAATATAGATTATTGTATTAAGTTTTACCAGCATGATTTTAAATCTATTTTTTTAAGAAAAAAAAGAAGTTAAGGAGATAAGATTGATTGATCATAATCTTTTTTAAAAAAAAAATTAGAGGATTTATATAAAAAGAGATTTTTTTTTAAATTTAATTTCTTTTGGAAAATCTTAAAATGTAAAATTCAGAAGTATTTTTTTATGAAATTGGAAGGAAAAAATTTTTTTTCTCGTAAGATTTGGAAGGATAAATTAAATTGTTTACAGAATCTCCAAGCAAAATTTTAATTATGATGTTCGTTTACTTATAAAATTCAGAAAATAAGTTTTTTTTTAACTTGATTTGTTTGTTTGCAAAAAAAGTTTTTTTTTCTTTTGTATATGGAAATTTGGAGGGAAGTTTCATTTATTATTTACAAAAAAAAGATCAGATCGTTCGGGAAATTTGATAGGAAAAAAAATTTCTTTTCTCGTGAAATTTCAGAAGAAAAAAAATGTTAACTTGATTTTTTCAAGAGAAAGAATCTATTTATCTTTTTTTGGAGAAAAATAAAGCACGAATAAGAATACATTTAAGAAATAAATGAAAATTTAAACCTGTAAGTTAGATGGTATGATTTCGAAAGAAAAAAATGAACAAAAAATCTAATTTATTATTGGAAAAAAGAAGTGTGAAAAAATAACCATTTAAGGAAATGCTTAATTAATGATATCATTTATGTTACATAATATAATTTATACATTTAAGGAAATGGAGTTTTTTACGTGGATTAAAAAAATAGTTATAAATAGAATATAGATTCGTTGAGAAGGAGGGTAGGCTTCTACAAGGATTCCGAATAGGAATAGAATAGGAGTAGGAATAAGAGTAAGAGTAGGATTAGGAGTAGATTTAGATTAGTATTTAGAATACTATTACTGATTACTTTAAATTCGCGAGTAATTCTTGTCAGCAAATCATAACCAAAAAAGAATAAAGATTGCAAGTGTTTTGATGATCATTAGTCGGGACTTTATGGGTATTTGATTCAAAAATAAAATAAGTAACATAAAAAAAATATGTATTATAATAATACAGGTTTCGAATAGGAAAATAAATAGGACTCTTTTCTACTCTACGATAATTAATTAATTAGTATAAAATTAATATTAACTTTATTTATATCTGTTAATTAATATTATTTATTAATAGAAAGAGAAAAAGGTTATAGATTATACATATATATATTATATAGTATATTATAAATCTTCCTATTGGAAACTCTCATTTTATGCAAAGCTATTTTTGATTTCGTATTTTACAAAGAAATTCGGATGATGAAATAATGGTATGAACGAGTCAAAAATCTCAAACCCAAAAGTTCGGTAAATAAAGTTATCACAATTTACAATCAATCATAATATTGTTAATCGGTTTCTTCATTCATTAAACACTAAGAGATATACCTGATTTTTGAATCAATAAATTAGGATATTTTTTTTGGAAAAAAAAACCCCCTATCTAATGTCTTATTACTATAAATAATAAATTATTTTTTCCATTATATTTTTTTTTTTTTGTTTTTTACTTAATTATTAGAGCTATACCCACCTTGCTATCTATTAAATGAAAAATATGTTCCAATAATACAAACAAAGCTGAGATACATGTCTGAAAATATTATTACATATTTGTCTTATTTAAAAATACATCTCAATTTATAAATAATACTTTTTAAATAATAATTTTAAACTTTTTTAAATAATAAATTATATATATCTATATATTGGGTTACTAAAAAGGGTAAAAAATTAGATAATTTTATTCATATTTTTATTATACGCGAACTCCTCGTCCAGGTGATGATGTGGCTCTTCGCTGTTTTCGACTTTTATCAAAATAATAGTTTAGAAGGTTTAGTTGAGCCGCGTTTAAACTACCAAGATACTGGAACAATGTATTGTCATCCCCTATTATTGAATATATTGCAACAAGTGAATCGACTACTGATTTTCGAATTTCAGGTTTTGGATCACTAAATCCCTATATACGAAAATAATAATTATTAATATTGTGGACAAACAAAACAAAAAATATAACGTCCATACCTTAATAGCTAACGGCACGACACGTCCAACTTGTCTTTCTAATGACCTCTTATCGAACCTTTTAACCAATTTTGATAAAACTACAAATGCAGACCCTTTCATGCTTGTCTTTGAGCCGAATTGTGAAGGGCTATTACCAGGTAATGGTACGCTTCCAAATGTGTTAAATAAACTCGATTCCATTATATCAATTAATGCATATAATCCGACATTAGCATCTACTATTTGAATATAATTATCTAAAGTATCATCTGCATGTCCACATATCTAAAAAGGAAATATAGACATATGATTATCGAATAACCTTTATAACAAATATCTTTAGTGACTTGTAAATAAGTGTGATAACTCACATTCGACGCTGAATCAGCCCGACATTCTAATAAAATGCGTAATATATCTCTTTCCTGACCCCTGGTGTAATCAGGTTGATTATTAATCAATTGTCCAAGTAGCATTACTGCTCCTTCTCTCAATTCATTATTTTGCTTAAATCGTTAAATCAAATCAATAATTTATAGTAACAAGTTAATTATACAAAAACAAACATTAATGACAAATACCTGTTCTGAATCACTCAAAAATCCTATTAATGCATTCATTAGTTCAATAAATCGATCGCCATTTTCCCATATATCTTCTGCCAATTCCCTATTTGAGAATTGCGTTTCTTTAGATATTCTGATAAGTTTACGAAACAGGTGAACGTCTGTATCATAACCATGCAAACGTGCCAACAATGTCGCAAGCAATAAACGTCTCTCTTGAGCAGCACCAGGAAGAGGTGAACCAGAATTAAATCCTGTGATAATAATGATAAATTTTATATAAATAAGTCCATTTGATAACAATTTTTTTATGGGAAAAAAAAAAAGATTATACTGACGTTCAGCTCTTTTTAAAGCTCTATCCCGTGCACCAGATATTGAACTACCACTACCCACTGAGGAAACTGGTGATGCAGGTAATGGTAATTCAGATGCGGAGACATTACTTATAGGCATATTAGTAGGAGATGGTTCTTCTGGAATAGATTCGGTATTTATCGATGAAAGAACTGATTTGTCAGATTTTTCTTCTATTATCTCCGAAACTGTATTTGGTAAGTCCGACTTTGAAGAATTTTCAGTGACTGTTTCTGAAACAGTTGACTGTAATATTCGTTTTGGAAGATCGTTATCCATCGTTACCTGAGACGACTCATCGTCAAGAGATTTGGATTTCTCTTCAACATGTGTCGATTCAGGCACTTCAGGCACTTCGTCTTCTTGAATTGGTGCTAATTTTACATCTACCACATTATTATCACTTTTGAACCGTTCTTCAGGATTCAAGTAGAATGGATTGTTCATGTTGCCATTCATTGTATTCTCTAACTGAGTCCATACGGCTTCAGAAATATAAATACTGTCTGGTCGACTTATTGTCATGTCAGCAAAATTTTCCGGGACATTTTCCTAATGTTGCAATATTTAATTATTAATAAGGTTAACTCGAATTAACAAAATTAAAGTAAAAAAATGCTTTACATCATTTATATCTTCTTCCTCCTCCATATCCAATTTTTCTACAAGTTGTTTCAAATTTGCAAGCTCGGGATCTTTATCATCAAATTCTGGATATCCTAAATCATGTGGAGGCGGCGGTAACGATACAACTCGATCTACTGGCTTACTATTATGATCTCTTTCCTTGATATTCGATTTCTCAGGCTGAGTTAAGTCAAATTCGCTTATAGTATCTCCATCCTCCTCATGAGCTTCACTTTGTCTATCTGTGCTCTCAGTCCAATCACTATCTCTTGACCTGTATCTACCCTTATCGCTCCATTCAGGACCTCTTACAGGTGCCTTGTTATTTGAATAGCCATTATCACGATAAGCATTTCTTTCATCCCAATCATTTTTACGTGGATCCCTCGGTGATGCCTTTAAACTCCTTTCATCAGAGTCATTATCTTTAGGAAATCTAGGCGATGGCCTAGTATTTTTACCTTCCAAGCTCTCCCTTGATTCTCTTGGTCGAAGCCTATGCATTCTATCATCCCATTCTTGGTCTCTTTTATCCCTTGAAGAATGTTGACTTAACTTTTCATCAAAATCTCCTTCTCTCAAGTCTCTAGGTATTGATCGAACACTTCTTTCTTCCCAATCATTATCTCTCTCTTTTCCTGAAGATCGACTACTAACATCATCCCATTCATTATCTCTTATATCCCGCTCTTTGCGGATAGGTCGTCCATTTTTATCGTCCCAATCAGTTGATTTTGTCTTTTTAAGTGAACGTCTTCCACCTAATCTTTCATCAAAATCGTTCTGGTTAGAACCTCTAGGGAAAGGGCGTCTATCTCTTCCATCCAGTTCGTCTTCATGAGAATCTTTTAAGAATCGTTGATTCTTGTCATTTATATCATACTCTCTGGGAACTCGCCTATCTCTTTCATCATATTCATATTCTCTAGTCATACGCCTATCCTTTTCATTCCAACTATTTTCCTTATAGGGAGTTTTGTCCCTGATCATTCGGCTTCTTTCATCATTTAGTGGTCGCCTACCCCTCTCATTCAATTCAAATTCTCTTCGCCTATCATCATATATATCATCCTTTTCATACATATCAATATCCCTAGACATGAGTCTTTCCCTTTCATCCCAATTACCATTTTCTCTATACATTCGCCTTTCATATTCATTCTCTCTTGTTGGAGTTTTTGCTCTTCTTACTCTATCAATATCTCTTGGACGTGGATCAAGCCAATGAGGTTCAGCTGTTTTTGGTCGATTTTTCCGTGCCCATTCTTGTTCCCTTAAAATATCCTTTTCTTTAGAGTTTCTTAAATCATCGTCTCTCTGCGATAAATGTGGTACCCTCTGATTTTCCACCCAATCGTTAATGTTATCTTTGATCATAGTTTTTTGAGAGAGTGGTGAATTTTGGGACGAAAATTTATTTGACGATTGAAGTTGCAACGGAGGAGGCCTATGAGCGTATAAATGTGCCTGCATTTCTCTTTCGTATTCACGCTCACGTAATTCATATTCATGTTGCTTATGCAATTCAATTTCGTGCTGTCGTTGTAATTCAGCTTCGCGTTGCTGTTGTATTTCGAGTTCACGCTGTTGAAGTTCATATTCGCGTTCTTGTTGAAGTTCAATTTCTCGCTGTTCAAATTCGCGTTGTTTTTGAAGTTCTAATTCACGTTGATGCTGCAATTCAAGTTCACGCTGTTGTTGTATTTCAATTTCACGCTGTTGCTGTAACTCGAATTCGCGTTGTTGCTGTAACTCGAACTCGCGTTGTTGCTGCAACTCGAACTCGCGTTGTTGCTGCAACTCAAATTCGCGTTGTTGCTGTTGAAATTCAAGATCTCTTTGTTTTTGTAATTCTCGCTCCTTTTGTTTTTGCAATTCGCGTTCTTGTTGCTTCTGCTCTCTTTGCTGCTGTAACTCACGCAGCCGTTGTTGTTGTAATTCATGCTCGCGTTGTTGCTGCTCTTCACGCTCTTTTTGCAACTGTAGTTCACGCTCACGTTGTTCCTGTGCTTCACGTTCACGTCGTAATTGTGCTTCACGTTCACGTTGTTTTCTTAATTCTCTCTCACGTTGTTGTTTTTCGAATTGCTCTTGTTGTTGTTGTTGCAATAATGCCAACTGATTCCTCCTTTCTACCTGCTGTTGTTCCCATTCCCGTTCTTGTTCTTCTTTTAATTTTGCTTCCTCTTCAGCTAAAACTTCTTCTTCGGCTTCCTCCAGTTCTTCTTCCCATCCAACCATATTACCCACTAAATCTACTACTTTACCTTCGAAAGAAAATAAGATGGTTTCAAATGCATCAGGATCTAGTTTATGCAAATTTATCAATAATCTACTGAGAGGCTCGTAATTTTCTGATGATTCCTTAGTATTATTGACTAGTGGAATAAGTCGTTTTGTAAGGAGGTTGTATTTATCGACATCTCCTAAAAACCCAGTAAGCTCTTGATCATTTTCAACTAGCTCTAATTTTGGTTCAATTATTTCATTAAACCACAATAAAATTCCATTTAAAATTTTACGTTTTTGTGGTAGTGTATATACAAAGGATGACTTTTTCGATGTTGTTCCGGAATTGGTTAATAATAATAGACATTTATTCAAACCCAAAAGAGCATGTTCGGTTCCGATAGCATTCTTCACCCCAGGAAAAAGATTTTGAATTATCATCGATTGTTCCGATTTATTATCATCATTAGCAAATAATATAAGTCTTGGTATTAAGTTTTCGAGACGAATCACCCTCGCCATTTCGGTAATAACGTTAGGGGCCAAAAAGTTTTCAATAACCTTAGGATTTTGATCGTTCAACACATTAAGTAATATTGGACCTAATTCTTCATCTGGAGGAAGTGGCGATTTTTTGAAATCATATCCCGTTTTGTTTGCTGAAGTTGGTTCTAATGACCTTTTTACAACTAATTGAGCCACATTGAATAGTCCTTCGACTCGAGTAGTCCAATCATTATGTTCTAATTGTTCAACAATTGTCAGTTTTCTAGGTTGTATATTTGATATCTGTGTTGAATTAGGTGAACCATTTTTGATTGGTGAAGACTTCATGGGAGATTTTGGTGTTGTGGATTTACTTCTCATGGAGGGTGGTGCGGGCGATTTCGAACGTAAAGTAGATGGATTACTTACTGGCGATTTCGACATTGAATAATTATCACTAGCACCACTATCAGATGGAATACTAGGTCGTCGTGATTTACCAATACTCGAAGATCTAGCTCGACTTTTTGGAGCAGGTGTAGTGGATCGTCTCGGTTGTGATGATGTTGATGATAAGGGTGTTAATGACATATTTCTTGGTCGATCGCGCTCTAGCTTTTTTTTTACCGCAGGTTCCAAAATTTTCAAAATCCTATACGTATTTTAGCCAGATTAAACTTTTAATTTGAACTATAATGAAAATACGTTGTAACAAAATGACATACTTTTCTCCTCTATCTGGCCAGACTTCATAAAATGTCCAAAATACTTCGCGACATCCTTCTCTCACTTTAGGTGCAGCATCAGTTAAGCCCTTTCGGACACACTTTTCTAGAGATTCAACACCACCGGTTCGTTCCATTGTGTCCCTTCGATCAGCATGTGTTTGAATAACTGTCTTCACAAACCCAATAGTATAAGCTCGTAATTGAATGTTCTTTTCTTCCATTGCATGCCAAAGTTGAGTAACAAGTCTAGCATGATATGAACAATATTGGAATAAAGAATTTGCGGAGTTTGCAGCAGCTTGTGCCACTATTTTTTTTGTTGATTGAACCATCTTTAATAAATTTGCAAGCAAATTATCTGCGAAAGGGTCCATGTTTGTTCCTAGGTGTGATACTAAATCTTTGATTAATCCACTTGCAGCTAAAGTAAGCGTTGTACGTAAACTTGTGAGCTAACGATTTCGTTATCACCCCAAAAATTGAAAATTTAAGGAAAACATAATATTGAGAAAGTTTAAGTTTTACGTTACTTAATACAAATAATAAACGATGATAAATAATTAAACACTTAACGTACTGATGTAAGAATACCACTCATAATTAATTTCAAACCATTTATGAATGCATCTGGATATTGTGATGCTGCATCTCCTCTTGTCAAAGATCTCAATTTATTAATATTTCTCTCACGAATTAACCAATTTTGTTCGGATTCTTTTCCTGAGAATGGTGTCAATAAATTTTGAAACTCTTTTTCCAGTTCTTTTGCACTTTCGATCTAAATAAGAATGATAAATTTTTGATTTGATAATAATTGTTGAAACGCAATTAGATGCGATTATTTTACTTACACGCATTATTCCAATTTCATCTGCTGAACTAGAAGGTCTATTAGATCCTATTGATCTTGATGTTTCTTCATTCGGAGTACCAACGCTCATATAATCTTCCTCTATAGGCTCTGTCATATTATCTGGAAAAGTTTCTATGTCATTCGCCTCACCATAATTAGAGCCCATTTTTGATAAAATATATTCCGTTATTGCAGCTCGCACTGACTGCTTCTCGAGTTCACGTTTAAGATCTAACTTAGCGTGTGCTGCCGCGCCACTGTAAATTGGGAAGTTACATTAGATCGAGCAAACTTGACGAAACATATTAACAAAAACAATATTCCCACCTGAAAAGTAAAACTATTCTATCTTTTGCAGTTTCTCTCACTTGCTCATGAGGATCTTCCAATAATTTTACCATATATGGCACCCATTGTTTTATGGAAAAATCCGAAACTCTTCTAGTACAATTTACTATCCATTGTAAAATCTGGCAGTAATGCAAATATGTAAGAAATTGTTTATTAAAATATCCAAGAAATTATCCAAGAATTCACCTGTTCGCGAGCTCTCCACTGTTTATGCTCAAAGGCAGTTTCTTTGATTATGGTTACTAATGGTGCCGTGATTACATTACCGCCATTGGCCGCTGAAATCCACATTGTCAATAAAACGTTTAATGCTGCATCTCTTGCTTTGTCTCTAGTATCCCCTAACTTATCTATAACAGCCGCTGCAAAAGCTACAACAACATTCTTAAGAAATGTTGGATGTGATTCAGCTATTAAAGATATAAAAGGGTTCAGACATATAAGCGCTACATATGAAACTTGTTGTTGAGAGCCTTTAAGAGCATCTCTTAAGGCAGGTACAAGTTGACTAATTACTTGCGGCTAGATAAAAAAATAAAAAATAATAATAAGTATATAGATAGTTCATCAACATATTTCTTTAATATAAATAGTATAAAAAATATCGATTTGGATAAAATTGAAGTACTTCCTTTTTGACAACTGATTTGATATTTAAAACAAAAATCTAATTAATAAGTTTTACTAACCTCTAGCGGAGTTTCCTCCAACAATTCGTCTTCTAATTTCGTTATCGCTTCAATTTTTTTCTCCGTGTCTTTTATATAAAATTATTTTTTTTAGGAATAATGCAATATCCGAAGGAGGAAATAATACTTTAGTGTAAAGGTTTTTATTATACATGAGCTTATTTAAAAAAAAAAAACCAAAAAACAAAAAATTGAGCAAAACATACTATTTCCCTTTAATGCGAGAAGCACGTTATCGACAAAATCAACTTCTGTCATTTGGTGCTTATATAAATATTCTTATTTTATAAAAAAAAAATATATTTCGGGTTCCCATTCATATGCTGTGAAGATTCCAATAAAAAAAAATGTTAACTATTATGTTTGAGTCTGTGTTGCTTGTTTGTAAGGGAAGTGAAGAAAAACAAAGTCAGATCAGGTGACAATTGCTCTTTTATTGAAATAATTAGTTAATTAAATTTTAAAGCTGCGGGTGTAAATTAACACCAAGTATTCTTTTATTAATGAATTGGAATAATTTGAGAGCAATTAACAGGTGAAAATAGGCATAAAAAACTTTTGAAAGTAATTTTCAAAGGAAACAATGTGATCAAAGAAATTAAGTGCATTTGCCTGCAGGATTTTTTTTTTTGCACATCACATTGAAGACAACAGTTTTGTGTTCAGTGATAATGTGACATTCAGGAATTATGATCACAAAACAGGTTTCACTGTGAGACAAATATTGATTGGTTATTCCAATCCTTTTGCCCCTATGACAAATAAATGATTTGTTTAGGAATAAAACGTAAGATTGAAGGTAAAATCTCGTATTTACCTTTTGAAAATTAAATTAATGTTTCTTTTACAGTATTCAATAAACCATTCAAAATAGAAGATACGTTGAGCCAAGCAAAATTCCAAAATAAGAAAGTGGAAAATATTAATGCACCATCAAGTTATTGTGAAATAAAAAAAATATGATCCCGATGCAATGTGCAATTACCGACCAAATGGTTCAAAAAATCCCTATATCTATATACCATTAATATTCAGAAATTTCAAAGCGAGACTTTCTGCGAAAAAGTTAATTTGAATATTATAAAATAGGTGGAGAGGACGGAGTAATGAAATATCTTAATGTATTGCAAGGTTTATTCTAATAAATGTCATCAAGAGATGGTATATAAGCTAACTCAACAGGAGTTACACATGAAACAGATGGTGCAATTTTATATAGCGTTGGAGGAGGTCAATGTGCTCTTTTGATCTTAGAAGCAGACAATGAAAAGGAGCGATCTACACAGACAAGCTTGTGGTTCTTATGGAAAATACATTTCAATGATCAGTAATAGCGAGAAATATCTTAATCTTTGTTTTCTTTTGCATCTTGCTAGGCCATGCTTGGAATCTCTGGTGCTATTTTTGGAGAAGAAATTACAATTGAGCCTCTTAACCTTTAGTGTCTATCATGATTATCTCATAAATAATTTTGTTATGTTTGATATATTAAAAGCTGGGTTAGCTGAACTAAAAACATTTATAATTCTGTATAATCAGTTCCATAGAATATATTACGTAAGTCTTATTTTTCTTACTCACGCTCCTTCAAAAGTCACGATAATTTATATTTATATAAAGCAATTATATAAATCAAAATTTTCTAATTGAGGAGGTAACATAAAATAAGGTATCCTGATACCCAAATCCCGACAGTTTAGAATCCCGATTCCAAAATCCAGAATCCCGATAGTTCATAATCCTGATGGTCTTTAATCCCGAAATGCACATAATCTCGACTGTCAAAATCCTGAAATTATACACGACAACCAAATACAAATTAAAATAAGATCCGGTAATCTAATACAGATCAAAATAAAAAAATTCATGAGGTTAATCCCGAAAAAATCCAGCACGAAAAAAACCCTAGGTGGAAGGATGGAAAATTTTTTTAATTTAACACTATAAAAATATATCTTCCTAACCCTAATCCTGAACCTAATCCTAATCCTAAATTTAATCACTATAGTATATATCGTATTTAAACTGTATCAGTGCTGCGCCATAGTCTTTTTTTTTTACAAAAAAATATAGGTCGGGATTTTGGAGTCAGGATTCTGAACTATCGGGATTATGGGTGTCGAATCCCAAAACCCAAACAGTTAAAATAATTATGGTCAAGGAGTTTATAAATATTGTTAATTTTTATTATTATTAAATAAAAATATTACAAATAATTAAACTATAAGTTCCTTTTTTAATAAAACTTTTAATATAAATAAATGTTGGTTTTAAGTAATATAAAAATACTAGATAATAGTTATTTTAAATTACTGAACTGATTAAACTACCCTAGTTATTTTTACTTAGATTTGCAAAGTACCCAGGTAGTATAATTAAAAGGTATTTTGAAAGAAGGGGATTTTTTAACCTATCGGTTGATGTTCTTAGACTTGAGATAGACGTAATTGGGAAAGATATGATAAAGGGGTTTTACCGTGAGGAAAATATAAATATATACTACTAAGTAGCAGGAAAGGAACTGCTATTATATGGGCAGGCTTAACATGCAAGCGTATTCTTTATGCCTTTCACTATTCGATTATTTTTTATTTCATTTTTACTTAGCCAGCCAGCCCTTTCTTATGTATTACTTTACAAAAACACAATAAAGAATTTACTTCGAGTTTTTCTTAAAAGAGAGAGCAAAGAAATAATGTGATTCTGAAACTCGCATTAAATAGCCAAAGACCTGCGTACTCTTAAATTTTCGTCCACTTCAGGCATTTGCATATTTTTCTGTTACACACAATCAGATGATCATTAGTGTTCTGCGTCAGAACTAAAAAATTTTTTAAACTCTACCATGTAAAAACGCGTTTCTGTTATTTTTTTTGGCTTTCGATATTTTTTTTGCTCTCTATGCTGGTAGAGTTAGTTTTGAAAAAAAATCATTCATAGTGATAAGCATATTTGTCACTTATTATTAATGTTTAATACTCTAACATTTTTATATCTTATTTCAGAGTACTGGTGGAACTGCAAAAGTATTAAATTTGACCCTCCTCATAGTTCTGCCTTGACCCTCTTGCCGATCTTTATTGTAAAAACAATTGTTTATTTATATAGTAATCAGCAAGAAGTTCAACTTAATACCACGAGGAGGGTCAAGTTCGATACTTTTCAGTGGAATTTCTATACAAAATGGAGTGTAAAGACGTAGGATCATTTTTTTTAAAAAAGCTTCTCAATGTAAATCCCATCATGATGATGGTGAATTGGTGACTCTAGAAAATAATCTAAAACTGAAAATCAAAGAAGGTTATAAGGTGCTCACATTAAGACGTTAGTTAAAGGTTAGTGTTTTACACATGTGAAAATGTTAACGAGCATAGTGAGTATGCTATGTCTTATCTCTTTGTGTATAAGAAAGAGCGTCCAGTCACATTAGTGTCGTGTTGAGCATCTTACTTTGAGATTCTTTGATTAAAGTTTGCTATATACCTTCCTTATATTAAGAATCTTTACTTATATATTCTCTTTGCATGTTACAGAAGTCCAGTAAGAGTAATAGAAAGAGAATGTCGCATCTTCTATCGGTAAATATCTAATTTATTCATCTTTTCCTATCATATACTGATCTGCTCTAAAAACACATCCACGTTATCAACTGTTGCCATCAGTAAGTAAGCTGTAATAAACACGGTGAACATTAATTTTTGATAGTCATTCTAGTCTTAATATAAATCTAATACCAACGTTTATTGTCTTTCAATTTGTTGTCTTCTGCAAAAGGCTTATATCTTTCATCTTCTATCACTGAGATTATCAAGTTATTGCAGAAGGAGTTTAAGAAAGAGAGAAAGGAAGTCATCAATTTGATATAAGAAAAAGTCAATGAGTTAAGGGAAGAAAAAATCAAAAAAGTATCATATTTAACAGTTTTTTCAGCTCTTTGGAATATAATGGAAATCTATCAAGAAAAGATATACCCACTTTTAATTAGTCTAAGCACACCAAAAGCTTTATATATCAATAAAAAATATACTTAATTATCTTGAAGAACATCTCGCAAAAATACTTTCTAGAAATGTTATTACTTTCGAAGTTGTAAGTGAAAAAGGTTTTCTTAATACGTACAAAGATAGTCTGTTTTTATTTCATACGCAATTTAATCATAGTGGAGAGTCATAGTGTTGATGCCTTAATTAAAAAAGCAGAAATTTGTGCGGTTATTAAATTGAAGAAAATAGTTAAAAATTCTAATATAAAGCAAATCATTTTGAAAATGATTGCAGTGAACTTACGTAATGAGATTAAAGTTTTTAGTTGAAGAAGGAAAAAAAATTATGATAGTTAAAATGATGCATTGTAATAAAACATTAGATTTTGCTTGTGAGTTAGTAAACGTTTACAGAGAATAATCTAAAGAGTAAAATACTTACCATTATTCTTTTGTAAGACCAGTAGTTTTGAATCAATCAGGTCGAAAGTGAGTCCTATAAAGAAAAGGTAATATTTGTTATTATTTTAATTAATTAGAAAAATTAAATAATTATTTACCTTTTTCTTTTTTGTAGGTATCAGAATTCAGTGTTATCCATTTTTCATATTCCAAGCATTTTAAGACTATCCTATATTATGTTTTAATTGTCTCAAGCACATCTGGGACATGTCCAAACACAATACTGCTAGAATTCTTAGATTGATCAAATTGAGGTTGAGTGAATATAACTGATCTACAAAAAGTTTGACATGTTAAGATTCAGAAACTTTTCGATGACTTGCCAAATGATGATATAGTTCATACAAAGAATGTTTATGACGAAATGGACGATAATGAATATATGATTATAATAAAATCTATAACATGTAATATATTGGCTCTTTATAATGTAAATACTTTATCTTTGAGAAAGTGATAATGATAAGGATTACTTCACCACAATCACTCTGGCACTGGAACACTTGTATTTATATATTTGTATTTGTATCTGATTTTTAGTATAATAATATAATTGTTTACACTCACACTGGGCTTTATTTTTTTCTTAACTGTGTATGCTAAATGCAGATAGTGTGGGTGTGTGATGTACATCAGAATAATAAAAATATTATATGTCAGTTTCATATAAATATAAGTGTACTTTATACTAATAACGCCCTGTTTACTCATACTTAATATGTAACTGGTGTTAAGATTAAATAACGTGATACTTGTAGTAATATCAAGTTCTAAAGGAACTTCTGATACCATTTCATTCTCATCAAATATATTTTTTAATGATCAGAGTATACAAGAATAGGGTGGGAAAAATTAATTGTAATAATTTTAAGTGTAATCATGCGTGTAATGCTTTATTTTTTACATATATAATAAAAATGTATGTATCTCAATGGGAACTTTGATATAAAAAAATGAATTGTGATATTTACTAGTATAAGTTGATAAAGAATTGATAAATCACAGATACAGTAAATCTTAATTCTAGTATTACTAATTATAAGAATTATGTATATTTATTTTTAGGATTCAGTACCAATATCATCAAAGACGAAATGAAATTAGAGATATTGCATTTAATTAGGAAGTGAAAGATAGAGTGAGACAAAAATTGTAAACACAATTTTTATTTTTATTTTTTAATTTTATTATATTATTATAATTAATTAACTAAATTAAATTAATTTCAAAATTTCAAAAATGTTTAAATATAAAAAAGAATATTAATATGAATATTTTGATTCAATTATTAAATATCAAAAGTTAGATGAAATTAATTTTAAAATAAAAAAGAATATTTTTTTAATGAAATTAAATATCATGAAAAAAAATATTTTTTAATCAAACTCATTATAAAAAATATTATTAGAGAATATAATAAATGGTTCTATTCTTCCTATTGAATTATTATTATATTTGTTTAAACTTTTTGATACATATACATATATTTTTTTAAGAGTATAGAAAGAATAATAAAACAATTTTAGGATTTTTTAATTCCTAAATACTATAATTATTATTTTAAAAATTTTTATACAACAGCTATTCAATAGGCTTATAAAAATTACAAGAAAAAACTTAAATCATTGGCAAAATAATTTTGGAAAATGGTAAGAGATGATTATACTTCTTATGAGAAAAGTTTTTAGATATAAAAAATAAAGAATATGCTTATTCAGAATCAATTTACTATATTATTTTTTAGTGAAAGATTAACTAATTAATATTTAAGAAGAAATTCTAATTATAGTAAATAATTAGCTACAGTAATATATTTACTTATTAAAAAATTATTATATTAGCAAAGTTATATAGTTATTAGAGATGCATATTAGATTAATATGTTAAAATAACTATAGAATTCTGAATATTATATTGATAAAACATATAATTTTAAGAACATTATCAAAATTTCAGAATATGAAAAATATAAGACAGAAATAAAACCTATATATAATTTATTGTTAAAATACATATATTGTCACTATGGAATTCTTCAACTCAAGGTAGTCACGTTATCAAGTCTCTACTTAAAATTTTTAACTGCGGTCTACTAAGATCAAGATATTAGAATTCGCCTAACTCTTAACTTTACTAAATTTATGCATTAGACTTAAATAAAGCTGTCAAGTATAAAAACTTGAAAGACGAGATTATGAATAATTTAATTAAAGAATTCGGATGACAAACTTAATTACAAATAATAGGGACCCATTAATTTAATCGACAAACATTTTACTAACAATTATTTTACTGACACGATCATTATACTGATAACCACTTTACCTACAATTACTTTACTGACATAATTATTTTACTAATATGATCATTTTACCGATAACTAAATATTAATTATTTAAGGATAGCCCCTATTTAACATAGATCAAACAACTCTTCTCTTTTCAATTTTTTTACTTTATTATTTTATCTAACTTTCTTAATGAATAATATTATCTGTAAAGTTATGCCTTTTATTCGTAATAAAGATAAACTTAATGTTTATAGTTATTTATGATTAAAGACAAAAATCGAAGAAATTTATATTACTGGTCTTGTGAAAAATGTAATTTACTACAATTTCGTGAGCGGACAACTACTAAATTAATTGAAGATCAACATTATCTTTAACATGCTTCTGATCACAATCATGCTGCAGAAGCCAGTCAGGTTAACATTATAAAAACTATTAATGTATTAAAAGAACGTGCACAATAAACTAATGATAAACCTGTACAAATTATTCAATCTACAATAGCTAATACTTCACAAGAAGTATATCCATACCTTCCATCTCGCAATGCACTTCATCAATCTATTAGAAAAATTAGAAATGTGAATTTACCTACAGTATCAGAATTTTTAAGAGACCTTGTTATTCCTGAAAATTTAAAAAAAACCTTAGATGGTTCTGATTTTTTGATTAAAGATTCTATAGTAAGTAATAACAGAATATTGCTTTTTACAACTATTGCTAATGTTAAATACTTAAAAAAGTCTTCTTTTTAGATTATGGATGGAACTTTCAAAACGGTACCAAATATTTTTAAACAATTATATACTATCTATGGATGTGTTAAAGAAAATAAAAATTCACAAATTATGCCTCTTGTTTATGTATTAATGTCAAGCAAATCTGAGAAGTGTTATAAAAAATTATTTCAGGATTTAATTGATTTTAGTGATGAATAGAATATTGATCTGCAACCACAATTTGTTTTAACAGATTTTAAAAAAGCCGCTATTAATGCTATCTATACAGAATTCAAGATGTTCAAAATAAAGGATGCCATTTTTATTTAGCTTAAAGCATTTATCGTAAAGTACAAGCTTTTGGACTTACTACTCAATATGAAATTGATGAAACTTTTAGTTTGTTAATTCGACATATTCTTGCACTTGCCTTTTTGCCTCCTGAAGATATTTTAGCAGTATTTGATGAATTGAAAATTAATATGCCAGTTGAAGCTTATGAAATTATGAAAGAGTTTGAAAATTATTATGTTTATGGTAGGGTAAGGCGTACATTAAGAAATGGAAATATAGTTAGATCTACATCATTATTTCTACCTTTACTTTGGTCAGTTACTGATAATGTTAAATATGCCTTTCTTCGAACTCAAAATTCTATAGAAGCTTGGCATTGAAGATGAGAAACATTAGTTGGAGGTGCACATATAAATATATTTAAAATGATAAAAGAAATGCAAAATGAACAAAAACAAGTTCAACTCGATATAGAATCAATTTTGCGAGAAGTAGCACAATCTTTACAAAAAAGGCAGAAACGTAATTGTAAAACTCAAATTCAAATAGTGTATAATGATTGTGATAATAGATCAATTATAGATTTTCTTAGAGGAATTGCACATAATATTTCATTTTAAATAATTTATTAAACTATTTTTTTTTCTTTTATGTAGTATATCTATTCAATATTAATAAAAAATATCAATTTATATGCTTTATAAAGTTCATAAAGGTTAATGGTAATTATAAAACAATTGTCAAAATCGGTCAAATGAATGTGTCGATCAAATGAATATGTTAATCAAATAAATGTGTCGATCAAATGAATGTGTCGGTCAAATAAATATGTTAGTCAAATGATTGTCAGTAAAGTGTTTGTCGATAAAATGATCATATTAGTAAGGTATTTATCGGTAAGATAACTGTCAATAAAACGAGTATCAGTTAAATATACCAGACCTCAAATAATATGTAAAAATTACGTCAGACTATATGAAGACATGAAGAGGCAGAAAGATATAAGTTTTAAATGATTTCTTTATTAATATTGAAACTTATATTCATAAGAAAGTTAATTTACAACATAAGTAAAAGTCTATCTATTTATACAAAATTTCTTTTGTCACAGCTAATTAATTACTATGTTATAAACTAACTAATTCAGTAAAATAAAATATAAGTAAAATAAATATATTAAGAATAATAAAAATACGTAAAATAATAAAAATATAAAATATAATAAAAATAATAGTAAAATTTAGAATATTAAAAATAAGTATAACACTAAATATTCTTAGACTTCATTTAATTCGTAAAATTAGAATTATCATCAGTATTTAGAAGATCTTCAGAATTACGTATTTTCAGAATTCTAAATTAAGAGATCATTATACTGCATTATCCACATGATTTCATTATGACTGGTCAATTATTTCGTTAACAATATACTATTTACAAAAATAATATAATCATAAATTTCTCAGATTTAAATAATAATTGTGATTTATATATTAAATTTTTCAGATTTGTTCTTAATCATATGTTTACCTTTTCACAATATATATAGTATAATATAAATTAACACATTTTTAATTTTTATTAAAGTGCATATGATATAATAAGTGATATATCACAAATTATCTTACACAATAAAATATTTTTTTACATATAAAAATCAATCTTCTAAAAATATTTTAAATTTTTTTCTTATAATATTTAGTAGAAAAGTATTTATTAATATATATATTTTCATTAGAATTTTAAATACTACATTTCAATTCAAATATATTTATATATAATATTATCATATTTTAGTATTAAATGATCAAACAAGCAAAAAAAATTCTTATATATATAATCCTTAATATTATTGTAAATGTTAAGATTTTTAATATATATTATTATACATCCTTAATTTTTTAATATAAAATTTAGTGTAAAGATTTATTATATATTCTTTTACTTCAATTTTAATATAAATATAAGTTAAGAAAACATAAATAGAAAATTGTAAAATATTTAAATGAATTTTACATTTTATGTTATTTCAGTTAATATTATATTATATTATACTAATATTATTCTAAATTAATAATATAAATATAATTGTATTATATTATTTTATTTATAATTTTTTTTATATTGCATTACTAAGTATATAACTAAATTTTTAGTAATTTATAAATAATAAATAAACAGCTTTAAATTATAAAAGAAATTTAAGACAAACATTTAATTAAGTAATTATATCTGTTATCTCTTTATATACTATTAATAGTTACAGATCTTAAGATTTTAATATGCTTTAGATGAAATAATATATCATTACTTTTATTATATTATAATGATATTACTAATTTATAATTTTCTCAATACTTAATAGTTTAATTAATATATAATTAAATATCTATTCAAGAATTCTTAACTTCTTAGTTTTCTTTACAATAAATTACCAATTATATTAAGAATCATTAAAGCCTATTTATATGTTTGAAGTTAAAAGTTTCTAATATAAGATAAATGCTTTTAACAAATTATTTTAAGATCTACATATAATTATAGTTTAATGAGAATTTAATAAGTTTCAAAATTAATAAAATAAATTCATTTTATTAGAGTAAAGTTATCTTTTTAATATACTGTTATGCAAATCTTAAATATGTTAGATTTATTATTCTATATAATAAGAAATTTATCTAGTTTAAACAAATTATATATTTTTATATTCTATATAAGAACAATAATATGATTATGTAAAGATGTTGAAGAAAATAATAGATTATTATAATCATCTTTACTTATTAAATTGTAATTATTTACAAATATTTAGAAAAGATAAATATCTCTAAATATAATTATATAAATAATTACTTAATATTACTTAATTTGAAAGAGGTAATTTTTTTTTATAGGTTACTTTGTAGTAATAATACTGATAATTTAAATTATTAGGAACTATATAAATATCAATTTACAAACTAGTTTAATACATTATACTGATCAAAATGGGTTCATATTCTAATATGTATATATTTCTTTTTTTCTAAATGATATTTTTAAAGTAAAAGTATCAATAGTCTTAATTTTAAACTTTAATGTATTATTAAGAATATTAGATAATATATTTACTAATTTGATCTTAAATATAGATAACAGCAATACTTTAAATACTTTAATATTAAAAAAAAGTTTAATATTTATGATATTTACGACTGTTTTTATCTATTAATTAAAATACTATTAAAAAACAAGATATATCTTTTATGTTTTCAATATTATCACTAATATCAGTAAACACAAAGTATATAGACTATTTATTAGATAGCATTATTGAAGTATATTAATTATTTTATTATCATATTCTACCATTATTTTATTATATAATAGAATATTATCTAAAAAATCAGTATTATCATAATAGATGAAAGTATCAGTTTCAGTGCAATCAGTTTGATTAAAAATAGATAAAGTATACATATTATTAATTTTAGAAAGATTTATATATCTCTATAAAATTAAAGTTTTTTTCAAAGAACAAAAAAAAATATATAGTAAGTTTATAAGTAAAATATTAATAAAAGTTATCTGAATATATATAGAAAAGTGTATTTTTCTTTAAAATCTTTATATAAAATTATAGAAGAAGGTTATATTTTTAGATATATATTAAGCTATAGTATGAAACCTTTTGCGTAATTATTATATAAAATATTAATAGAAAACTTTACTTTCAGATGATATCCTTTAACTACTTTAACATAAATTTTAATATACAATTTTTTTAATGAATGCATAAAAGAGATAATAATAACTTATTAAGTAATTAAAAATAGATCAATACTATTAGAAAAAGTTAACTGAATTGATTTTGTCAGAATTTAAGTATAATAATTTAGTATCCAAGCTAATATAAAAATAATCTTGAACTGATAAACTAATAGAAATTTTCTGACTTTTTACTAGCTTTATAACAGTTCTATAGTAAAGTATTATCAGATTGCTACTATAGTATCAATTTGAATCTCTCAAATTATGTATCTTAAAAGTTGACTAAAATTAATTAAAATGCATTACAAATTACTATATTACTTAATACTATTTTTAGTAATAAAAGAATGTAGAATACTAAAATTCATAGCTAATTTTTTGAAATAAAAAGATCACAGAACAATAAAATGTAAAGATAGTAATTTAATCATAAAAAGATTACAGATCAATAAAAATACGTAAGTAATAATTTAGTAGTAAAAAAGTTATAGAATAATAAAATGAATTTGTTGTAAAAAGATTATAAAGTATTAAAAAAATCTATCTAGGTAATAGTTTATTCATAATTAGGTAGCATTTTATTCATAATTAGGTAACAGTTTAACATAACTGGTAATATTCTTATAAGAGTGTTATCCAATTATGACTATCTTTTAAATTATACTGATAATAAATAAGGATAGGTAGTTTGCTAGGAAAATCAGGTTTTTGAGATTTTTTTTTGATTAAATTAAGACCTATTACATTTTAATTTAATAATATCCAAAACAAAAATGCAATAAAAATTAAATTTTGTTAAAAATTTCTTGGAATCTGATTTTTCTAGCAATTTTTCTATAAGTGTTATATGTGTAAGTTATATAAATTTGTATAAGATTATGTAAATAGTAAGAGATTTATACCTATAAAAATTTTCAGATGTATGATTAGATTTATATATTAACTAATTTTAAATTACTAGATTTTAGTTAAGTAAATCATTGCATTAGTCTTATAATCACATTTTCTCTTTGTCATATAAAAATTAAAAAAATACATACATCCATTTTTCTCTTCAAGAAAAATGTATGAAAATGAGCTGTCTAATGCTCAACATGAAAGAATTATTAGTGTGTATCAAAGTAAAACTAAGCAAACAAGTTATTTTAACTCAGCTTGGTATTTCATGATATTTATAAATATATAAAGAAACAGGTTCTGCAATAATTGAGAAACGAAAAGAAAGCTTTTACCTAAATGTAATGTAAGCTTATTCAATTATGTTAATGTGATTATTTAAGGCTGGATACACATATGGGCCGATTTGTCTTGTATCACTAATTAAATTTTAGTGATAAATATGAATTTTGATCGACATGCCGATCAAAATAGTGATAATACAGGATAA